>JAODUH010002518.1:0-11973 GCA_027564835.1 Typhlichthys subterraneus | reverse complement strand
AATAAAACAAAACACACAAACAAGCACCTTGTGATTTTACAAGGAAATATAGAAAAAAAAATGCTGGAGGAAATGCAATCATGTAAACTGTGATCTGAGACTTTTTATTTGCGTCACTGAATCAAATTCCTACTGGATATTCTCCAACATCTCCCAGCAACAGGACCGTATGGTATCCTCAATTTCACTTACACAATAAGGGATACAAAATAAGAAAGAAATATCTGTATTCTCCCACAAACACATAATAATCTAGTTACAGTTAGAAGAGAAACTGCAATTAAATTCCTTTCAACAAATTTGATTAAGAGTATATTTTCTAGGAACAGCTAGGGATCACAAAGCAGAAAACAGTATGCTGTTCTAACAAAGGGCCTCAGTCTCCACGGTAATAATTATAATTACGAGGCTGTGGCTATTTATTGTACTCCAAGATTCCATGTGTCTGCAAAAGAGCATTCTAAAAGCACTTCTGAGCCGGGGTGTAGTCTATGTCCAGGAATGGATGTGCCATCTGCGTCTCTATTGTCTTTCCACCTCCACCGTTCCTGTATTGATCAGAAGTAATGGTCTTCATTCAGTCGGTGGAAGAGAGGGGTATTAAATACCCATGTCCTCAAGGGACCTTTCCTCTACAGTATGTTCGTGGTTCATTGTAATCTTTTCCACCTACACACTATTTCAGTTAAGTTTCTTTGCAAACACAAATAAAGAACACTTTTCTGCACTGTAACATCTGCCGTATATTTTTGCAATAGTATTGGCAGGAGAAAATAAATACTGGAACATAACATAACCATACTTGGTCAACATAAGTCATTTCTTCATTTTGGCTTGGCTTGGCCTGACTGCAACGGAAAAGTACACATGTAGAGACACAGCTTTTAGCACCCTGGTCTCTCCAAATCACAGTCTTGAGAGGGAGTGCTGGCAACCCAACCACTGAGACACAGAAATAGAAGAACAGATAAGCTGTACACTGAGAGGGGGATGGGGGAGTGGTCCACTGTCCACCGGTGCTCCTCTGAGACTCTCCACATCTGCCTGTTAGAAGCCGGGTCCTGGCCACCACGCCTCCTCAGTGTCCGGGGCACATCACATGGAGGAGAAGGGGCACCGCCAGGAGGACGGTAGCAGCCTGAGCCTGTAGGCTAGGGGATGAGGAGGAGCTTGGGAGCCTCTTGGATGGCAGTGTGGAGCAGTTCGATGGCAGTTCATTTCCCCTGGCCTAGGGAAGAGAAGAGAAGTCATATTTAAAGTGGACCCCTGATGACACAGCACGCAAACCAAGAAGAAAACAGGTTTTATAACACAATACATTCAAGTTACACATGCTTAAAGAGGCAGCCAGCACTGTGTGACTCCTAATCGTAATCAACATTGTAACCAAGAGCCATTTCATTTCATGCAGGGTAGACGTTTCATGGCTGGCTACAGTACAAGCCAAGCTCTTGTAATCAGCCCTGACCCTGATTAGATAACTAGCACACCTGTGTGGGAACTATTGTGTCTAGAATGTTCCTCGTGGTTTCGGGTAGAGAAGCTGTGCTCTGCCTTTCTCCACCGACGTGGTTTGTGCTGGGAGGACTGGGCTGGGCGAGAGTCGGTCGCTGGTCTATATCGCTTCCAAACGCCAAAAGAGAGTTTCCTAAATGAGACATACAGTAATGAGATCAAATATGAAATAGGTTATGTGTGCCGATACATATTCAGCCTGTTCTAATTACGTTTCCTTCACCTCCTGTTCTGCATAAACAGGTTTTTATTGAAAGGATGACTATGTTAGCAAGTGCGGTACGGCAAATGCTGCGTCATGCTAAACATGACAATAGAGATGATGACACTTCAGAAATGGACAAACTTTAACTAACTAGTCATCACATATGTTTTTGAATCGGTTAGAATAAGAAGATTGACCTCCCCTCTTTCGGTGTTCCGGTCAACACTAGACTAAACCACTTGTTAGCAACAGATTTATTTGCAGCATGTTCATTGGGTAAGAGATCGTTCTAGACTTTTAGAGAAAATACTCAGTATTCTCTTCAGCTCTCCAAACTGCACCTGCCTCTCCACATCGGCCTCATTAACTCACAGAGCGGTGGCCAAACAACTCTGAGACCTCACTCTGTATCCCTTCTGGGGCGGGAAAGATATTCACCGAAGATTTATACTTCCCTATGCATACAGGCAGCGTAAGGACGGCCCTAGTCTAAAGCGGTTTGATGAAACACACACTGTAGCTGCATTATTCATTCATAATAGTAGGCAAATTGAGTGAAATTGGAAGGAAGGCATTGGGAGAATTAACAAGAGGGGAATCAATAGGAGGGATGTGTAGTATGAGTCATGCTATGCTGCTAACATGCGTGACTCCTAAAGATATGAAAATGAGTTCATGAGTCCAACAACTGAGGCTGCTCCATGCTTTTAACAAACTCATCCCTGTAGGTCTGCCAGTTCCTCCATTAACAGCTCTGCGCTGGGTTTCGCCACTCAAATGTAAAAGCAATGTTAACGTTTATGTTTACCTGTACTTTAACAGCGCAAGTGTTTATCAGTGTAAATGTTTAACTGATTGAGTTTCATCTACATTCTTCATTGAGCTCTCTAAATAGCCACATACACCCCTCACATATTTGCAAATATGTGAGCATATCTTTTCATGTGACAACAATGAAATGAATGAAATTTACACTGTTCTACAAGCTGTACAATCACTACTTTACATTGCAGAAAAGTGTCATTTCTTCATTGTTGTCACATGAAAAGATATGCTCATATATTTGCAAATATGTGAGGGGTGTACTCATTTTTGTGAGATACTGTAACTCAATGAATATGATATATTACAGTCCTGCATTAAACATAGTTTAAAATTGCATACAGCACTACAAGTAGTTGTGAACCAGAAGATAATGTTAATTATTATTAGTAGGTTAAGGTTTGTGACTGAGTTGAATACTGAACAGCTACAGTAGCATCTTCCCTATCAATGCACAAACACAGTAAATGTACAGCTTTAAATGGAACACATTCACAATCAAGTCAGTTTTCTATTTTAGAAAGTCATTATTTTTTTAGTTTATTAATTAAGAAGTATGGCATTATTATATCAGTTTGTTATCTTTCTTATCTTTCTTAACTTTATTATATACTGTAATATATCATATATATATATATATATATATATATATATATATATATATATTGATTACGATCCTGTAATCCTTGATTACGAACATGTGGCCGGACTGGCTATGATAACAAACAGAGGAGCTCGGATAACTACTGTACACAGAGTGTGATTTCATTATTTGCTCAGGATGCAATTAATCCAATATATCTTTACACAGAGAATCTAGTCTGCTGATATTTAAATGTTTGTCAGTTTGGCCAAATCATTTTAGCCTAGGGCTAAAATTTACCTGGGAAGCAACTTTATATACTGCACTTGAAAAGTTAATAGCAATACCATCTGCAATGCTATTAAACTGCAGTCAAATGCTATCACAAATAAATGCCACACATTATTTGCAATATTGGCATGGGGATATCCAATGAATAATACAATGGAATCCAGTGTGAGTATCGTGCATGTAAACGTACAGTATAGACATTGATTTCCGTCAATCAGGGGATTACGGGGCCAAAGTGCCCATTACAGTAGGTGGAGACTAACCTCCGCCTGACTATTGCTTTCATTTTAGTGTTCACTGAGATTATAGTATGGCTGACAAATCAATGTCCATGGGGATGTGTATGATGACGTTAAAGTCAAGCACACTTTGAAATGTAGTTCTAGGTGAAGTGATACAAACAGTTGTATCAATACCGATTGTTTTTAGGCTGCTCCTATAGTTCCAAAATGATCTACGCCCAGTAGGAGGCAACGGCTGTGCACACTTCCCAATGGGAGCGTACACACAGACCCTATTCACCAAGTGCTTTGTGGGTGTGGCTACACCAGGCTAAGGTGGAGACACTCACGGAGACAGCCGTTGTCACTGAAGTATCGCAGGAAGTCGCGGCATTCGTCCTGTTGGTTTCCCGCTGCGGAGCACGAGCACCATGGAGCCACGCTGGATGTGGCATTGTCCACGTAGTTGGGGGTTATTGAGCTGCCTGAAGAGGAAGCGCACCAGGCCTGGGTCAGCACTAGATAGGAATCACTATATGGTCTTTCATTTATCTTTAGGAATGATTTATGTTTTTCCCTTTCCCTTTACAAAACCATGTTGTCGTGCTTGGAATTAGTTTGTGTGTGCGTAAACTGAGATGATACAGTATGCTTTGTTGGATTTTAGTTAAGTCTTTTTTTTTTATATATACATGTATATTACATGAGAAAGGCTACACTTTTTCTTTGTTATTTAAGTTATAGAAGTGGTGGCTTTCAAGTGCCTTAATAAATACAAGAGAGGAATGAAAAAGTGGAGCACTTATTTGTGCTGTGGGGCAACATTGGAGGTTCTTGAAATGCATTAGGTAGGTTTATAATCCCTTCCAGAATACGGGAAAAGAAATTGCCAGGCTTTCGATGACCGTTAAAGCTTTGAATTTCTCAGATGCAATAGTCCATAGTCCCTACGGATAACCGTAATCACTCTGGATCTATTGGTTCATTTTAATTTGGAAATGTTTAGCTCTCTAATTTCCATTTTTTATATTATTAATTAATTATTAAAATGAATTCTCAGTCCCTTATTTATTAATTACAGCTCATCCCGTCCACGTCCACTTCATTTTAATATTAAATGTTCTTCTTTGGCAATGGTTTTCTCTCTGCTTCAACGTTTTCTCTAATACCAATCTGTCATTTCCCCTTGAGAGCCTACCTATGAGACCTGTGTAGGCGAGGAGACAGGCGCCATGGTTCCCTTGCTTGCAGCCATTGGCAGACGATTCTGAGGGTTGGCAGTCGTACTGAAACTGTGCTAGGCGAGATCTGCCAATGTAATGTAAATACGCATGGTTAGCAAGGCCAAAAATGATATACAGCATATCTATATTGTATTTAATATCTAACACTTCTATCCAGCCTTCTTCAAATTAATTTGAGGATGGTGCCATCTTTGGTTATATTGCCTGATTGTTTTACTGTAAAAGCATAAGCATAAAAGAAATACATATTTAAAGAACAATGCAAATAAACCTTCTACCACAAACACCATAACATTAAAAAAAACGAACCTAAATATATATATTTTTTGTAAATAACATGTATTAATTGTGTACAAAAGTATGTAGGTTGTATGTTTATCACATGATCCCATTATATTGCAAGCAACCCATTGTGCCTTATGGGGGTCCCAACCCACACTTCAAGCCCACAACCAACACCACTGTTCCCATGGCCAAGGTAGTGTAAGAGTTAGACACCATGTGATAGTGATGGACAAAGTATTGCAGTCCATTCCTCTGAGCTATAGGATCATTAGTAAAGCCTGAGTGTAATGGGGCTGTGAAAAATAATGTCCATGACCAGAGATAGCAGAGAGCGATAAACTCTGATCCATCTGACTCTTTATCTGTGTTAAATATTTAATGTGTTATTGCAACAGGGTCTCTACGGTGAACTAGCCACTGGTGGTAGGGTGCTACAGGGTAAAACAGTGGGCCATATTGTTGATTGAATGGCTGTTTGTTTGGTCTTAAAGGCCCGTAACACTGAACAACACTATCTGAAATATGCTGGGTAAGTCCTGATGCCTTTTCCAAGGAATTGGCTAAAGAACACCGGAACATTGGGAATCCTTGCCCACTGGCTTCACTTGGTTCACACAATAAAACAATGACATTGGGCCAGAACAAGAGTAAGCTGAGTTACTTCATTTACAGCGGCTGGCCCAAGAGCATGCATAACTAAGTGAGAAGTAAGAGAAAAAGATGGGGTAAGTGTGGTAATGGAGAACAAGCATTGGCCAGTTGCCAGGGACTAACCTGCACACATACTCGGTCTTACAGATTCTCATTTGTGTAATGCAGCTGGGCTTCTCGGGGTTCTCGTAGGAACAGCTCGGCACGATGGTCTGCCGCCGGCGCTCCGCACACGCCGTGTCCGTGCAGGGGCAGAAGAGCAGCTCGTGTGTGTAGTCGACGGGGATGCGGTCGAAGAAGCGCCGCAGGGCCTTGTTGCACTTGGCCCGGTTGCACAGGCCTGACCGGCCGCTGGGCTTGATGCAGGCCGACACGTACTCCGTGCGAAGCTTCTGGCACAGGTCGTCCACGTTGCACGCCTTGGCCGCATCTAGGCAACGGTTCACGGTCGCCATGCCAACTTCAGAATCTGCGAATGCAGGGTCAAAGGGTGGAAAGTGGATATAAGTGGAGACTTGATTTATAAACTTGGAATAAATTACTCTTATGTCCCTCCAGCACCTGCCGCACTGTACTGTGGTGAGTTACACACACTCCCCACAGCCTCACACTGTTCTACCTACCACTGTTTCTATTGCTGCCTACAACAGCTGTGCTTAAAAATACATAGTGGGCTTCTGGGGTTGCTACAACAACACAATCAAGGAGGTCTTTTTAAATATTTGTGCCAAAAAACAACTAGTTTTCTGTGGTAGAAGTCTAACAAACAAGCCCACTGCCTGCAAAGATGGACATCCACCCACCCGCGCAAACACACACACACACATATCTCTGATTGACTCTAACACACACTCAAACATACGCCATACTTTCATAACAGTGCTGATATGATTGCCATCTGTGCAATAAAGAAGTAAATACATAACAATTATGTAATCGCATATTACGGTACATAAGCAAATCCATATGAAGTCCAGTTAAATCCAAATCCAAACACTAAATAATAATAAATATTGTAAAATAAAATATAAAATCATATATATATACAGTATATGTATATATAATATATAATATATTATATAAAATATTTTCACATACAGCACAGTAGACATAATTCACATTTACATAAATTAGCAAATGCTTTTATCCATAGTGACATACTGTACAAATACTATAGCTGAAATGTATAAACCATGATGTAAACACATTCTGTTCGAATAATAACCTCAACAGTCTGCTTATTTAGACACTAAGCTTCATAAGATTATATCAACATACCATTTAAGTATACCAAGTACTTCAAAACGATCCTAACATAACAGCAGTTTTGTGTGAGTGTATGAAAGAGATGGTAGGTGTAAGGTTACAATATGCATATTGTGATAATACAGTATAAGCAATGCCTTTGTTTACCTGTATGCAAATCAGCATCGCAGCATGGGTGTAATGAGTTACTGTGTATGTTCTGTACTGTGCATTTGCGGAAAACACATTTTTTGTAACCTTTATCAACCTCAGTCCTTCAGCTCCCCTGCCACAGGTGTTTGATTCCGCTGCGGTAATTGAGATTCACATACCAGTGATTATGCGCGCATTGTGAACATATTGTATGTGACCCGGATGGCCTTTAGCCACAGAGCACATACTAAGGAGATAAAGTAGATTAAGCAGGCACATGTTTTGATAAACACATCCACAGCAGAAGAATCTGCCTAACCAATGTGTAGCCATGCATACCAACAGTGTGATTCCACTCTACTGCGAGACACTAATGTATTTAGATCACCCTGAGAGAGCAAGTATAACCATTTGTACAAACACATCCATGTATAGCACACTTTCAGATGCTTCAAGTGTTGTTCAAGGCTCCGAACGGGTGTAGCGAATGTGATTGTGTGTGTATGCCAATATTACAAGATCATAAGGTTATGCAGAAACAAAACATCAGTGTGTTATACATTGAATAATTCATTTAAAGGTATATGAAATATACAGTACATATACTGTACATAATCATGCATCGTACATTGAAATACAATATTATTAGTATTAGTATTAATATTATTATGAATAACAATAGCAATAATGAGAGCATAACATCATTTTGAATATTAGTCTTCTCATTGTGTTTAGGTGTATGACAGCACCTTCATTTTTTTTAACACCATGCCTCAAGGACAAGCAGTGAGCTTCAATTTGCCTTGGGCTAGCTCAGGGAAAATACTAGAAAGTCATTCGTGCAAAATGTAGAACATGAATAAACCCTTTAAATTGGTAAGAAAGCTGCTGAAGGTCAGTGCACCTACCAGCTGTAATGGAGGCCAGACGGACGTAGTCATAACCCCTCTCCACCGCCTCGTAAGGGTAACTCTCCACCAGGTTGAGCCCTGAAAGTACAAGAGAGGAACGCATGCATTTCAGCCTGATGTGAATGATGGCGCCATTAATAGTCCTGTGTGTTTGAAATGTGAACGGTTCTCAAAGTTAATTCTCATTTAGCCGCAGGGACAGACTTCATTAGTGGGACTCATGAACAGTGTGTTTGTTGTGCATCCATCAGACGCGCCACACACTTCACTTCAGCAAGTGGCGTTTGTGCCAGTTATGGTACCGCCGGCGCTGAGAGTCCCATTAGCGTCCCAAACACATTACGGCGCCACTGATCCGAGATCAGTGCGCTGGAAAAGTCAAGAGGTGCGTTCAAAATATCAAACAAAGGCAAATGTTTGCACGCTTTTTCAAATAATTTTCGTTTGCTTTGAGTAAACTGCAAGCTGTGCGAACACACACAAAACGGTCTGAGGAGGTAGTTCTCGGCAAATAAACATGGATGCTGGACTAAGGGGAATGTGTGCCCAAATGGGATATCCTAGAAAGTATACGTATTGGTGGAGTCCTGAATTGCAAGACAATTACAATACACTTTCTGTCAAATTCAGCAAATATCTACACATAATCTGCTAGCTGTCCATTCTGTGTGCATGCTGAAAAAGAATAATCTGGTGTTTCTACACAGTCGTGGCTCTGTAAATAACAACAAAGTGGTGCAGAGCGCACCACACAACACTATCCCAGCCTGCGTGTCAAATTTAGAGGGCGGAGCTTCTGAGGGAGCACCCAATGGGACTGAAGGAAGGGGTGTCTTATATTGGTTAGCTAAACGTTAGCTAAGCGCTAGATGTAATTAAACATTCAAGGATTCACCTCAGAGAGCAGGCGACCACGTACCATGTATGACGGACTGGTGCAGGCTCCAGTAGATACTGAGGCAGTTCTTCTCCTTCTTCATGCCCCGCTTGCACTGACAGCCATGCAGGGGGCTGGAGAGGAGGGCGGACACAGCGTTGGCACACTGGCTCCTTGCCCCGGGACCCAGCTTCACACTGCCGTCGCCCGCCACGCACTGCCGCAGCGTCCGCAGGCGGGGGCTGCAGGCGTCGTCGCTGGAGCAGGAGTCCCCCGCCACCAGGCAGTCTGTCCTGGCCAGGATCACCTCTAGCAAGGCTGGGTGGGGAGAGGGGGGAGAGGGGGGAGAGGGGGGAGGAAGGGGGGGGGGACACAGAGAGAGCAGGGCACAGGAGTCGTGAATGGGACTGAAGAGATTATTGAGGTGGGAGCTGTGCTTTGAGGTCACAAGATGAAAGACAAATAAAGAGAGAAATGTCATAAATAAGGTGAGAGGAAAGGTGCGGGGGTGTTCGGGGGTGGTGGGGGGGGGGGGGAGGTGGGCGAGCCAATCTCATGGACAACTGGAAGGAGGCGTGAGGCAGAACATGAGCACCGCCGTTGACTTGTGCTCTAAGCAAGTTGTCCTCAAAGCACTGTCCCCGTTCCAATCATCTACCCATATTTATTTACATACTGTATTGGGACACGTCGTACCTGCGATGCAATGCAATGCACTTCACCTGTGACCATAGCAGCTGGTTTAACATTTGCCCTACTATCCTGATGTAACGAGCGACAATTTCATTTCACCACAAAAATCAGTGTGGATCCTCTAAATTCAAGCGTTTGTCATAAAGGCAGTACTAATACATTGCAATCAAACTTCCTTACAATATGATTGGACAGCCTACTTTTATATCATTCAGTATGTTTACAACCAGAGCACCGGTGGAAACCAAAATGTAGGATGTACGCTGATGTCGTTAGCTTGGGAATAACTTCAGCTAGTCGCTGATTGACCTGCTTGTACACGGGTGAGAAATGCTTCTGTTTTGAGGGGTTCCAGTCTGATAATCACTGGAAGTGACTTTGAGTTTTGCAAGATAAGGATGGTCTTGCATGCCACTCAGTGCTCAAGTGCTGGAGGAGAAGAGGTCTGTCTGAGTTTCAAACTAAAGCAACAACCTTTTCTTTAATACTAGTTTCAACCACAATATGCAATTCCAGACTCAAATGGAGGGAATGCTGGTTTAGGGGGGAATATGTCAAATCATGGCTAGGATTTGTATTCAAACAGAATAATGGTCTGCCTTTTAATGAATGCAGTTTAACTCAGCTATGGGATTTTATCACAAAAAGACAAAACACTAATGTGCTCAGCTTTATTTATGTATGTATGAATGACATTTGGAACTGACCTGCCCAATGACAGCTTTTTAAATATTCTAAAAGACTAAATGGTGATTTCAAACACTGCACCATTTTCTTAGATTTTGTGTGTGGTGTGTCTGTTACAGTTTTATCGATGTTAAGAGCACAGTCAAATTTCAATGCCATCACCTACATCATCTACTACCGTAGTGCTGACAAATACACTTTTTTATATAATTTAGGAAAGCCTTGGGAGTCAAAGAGCTACGATTAAAAGGAATAGAGTCTTCTTTGGCTTTGGCAGTTTCTGATATTTTTCCCTTCAATCGATATTTTATTAATTTGTAGCTTTTACTTTTATTTGTAGCGGTTTACTTCCATCCACAAAGGCATGTTTGAGAAACTCTGAATATTTAGTACAAGTGTGCTTAACCTAATGGTACAAATATATTACGGTCAGCCAGGCCAACAGGCCTACATATTTGATGCTGTATTACCATACAGCTAAAAGAGCGCCTCAAGGCTCAATAATTCAGGGTATTCTTTATAGCTTTTCAGAGATACATTCGTAAGTGCCTTAGATAGATTCTGAACAATAATGTATTGTTTGGAGCGTCACTCGATTTGTTTTTGATTTGTGTCTGGAAATGTGGTTTGGAATTCAACATGGAAATATAATCATCAAACCAGTGTGTGTGTGACCTGAGTGGTTTCCCCCTACATCCATACACACCTTTGTGCAAGTACTTTTTGTGCTGTAACAATCAAGTAAAGCATGCTCACAGTTATATTATCCCAACTGAGATGCTTTTGTTTGACCTCCTGCCTTCCTATCGATGACTTGCTATAGTAGCCAAGGACTAGTACGTGTGCTGACTTGACCGCAGAATATATTGTCCAAAAGGACAATTGATATGTTTCTACCGCTGCAAGATCCAATAGTAGCCATGCTCTACTGTATCACAATGCCCACATTTACACAGAAGATTTGCATTATTGCCTTGTCCATTTTTTATATGTGTTGATAGACTGCTTCCGCAGGCGGCTGTTGATATTTCGTCATACTGAAAAACTATACATGCATTATTTTTGTGTTTTCTATGCAGACCAAGTCAACTGTTGAATTTAACTGTAATAAAAACATATTGAGACCGTAATTTACGGTTGTATGCACATGCAACCAGATGATGTACATAGCCCACATCTCCTTTGAATAACAGTCCAATGAGAAACGGGCAGAAATGTGTGTTTTTTTTAACCAATGTCCATGTTCTGAATTCTAGTGGAATAGGACTGTGTCAAGTGGCAACACATGTCAGCCAGCAACACAAGAGCAGCGTTTGTGAGCATGTGTGCCATGGTGTGTATATCTGTCTTTGATGCAACACAAAAGCTACAGGGATGAATGATAACATTGTGCATTATAACACATTGCATTTTTTGCGCGACTTGGTTAATTGTTCCCTTCTCCATTAATTTTGTTGATTTTCTGAATAAAATCCTTGTAATTATTGTTATGCTACAAGAAAGAGTATACAGTATACAGTATCTCACAAAAGTGAGTACACCCCTCACATATTTGCAAATATGTGAGCATATCTTTTCATGTGACAATAA
>JAODUH010002517.1:0-10721 GCA_027564835.1 Typhlichthys subterraneus | reverse complement strand
CGATGTGCGGGATACATCCCCCCCAGTTTTGTAAAGAACAAAATCCCCCCCCCCCCCACACACACACACACTTTTGACATTCACTGATTCAAAGCACACACGGGGTGTCTTTGACGGTGATGCTGTTAGTAGTTTCCATTATATGGTTTCATTTAACAGCCAGTTATAAACCTGGTTTTGTTCTTCAGTTATTTATATATACTATATGATGGAGTGATATTAATAAAAATAATTATAGTAATAATAATAGTTAAATGACTTTGTTTGAAGCCACTGTAACCTACTGTTGAAACAAAAGCACCTTTCTTGTTTGACAGGTGAATTAATTGCAGTGCATAGGAAGGGATGTGCTTTTGCCGATTGCCTGATTAGACGAGGATATTCTTGTGGTCCCACAACCGTGACTCTAGATGACTTGTGGAATGTGTGTTAGTTATTTATAGAGCGGCATGCTCAATATACTTTCTGTTGGCATACCACAAACAAGATCTTTATAATCTAGAATTTACATTACGGATTTAATCTTCGATGATATACCTATTTTGGTTAAGATTTCTATATGCTGTACATGAATGACTATAAGAAATGTATTAACGGTATAGTCAGCTATTGTGAGCTAATTGTAAGATAATACACTTTGTGTCAAATTCACCAAATATCTCAAAGGTAATCTCGTACCGCTACACAGCCATAGCTCCATATATAGGAACACAAACAAAGTGGCGAACACGGCTCACAACAACAGCAATGCTGCTTGACTTTGCAATGCGTTTCAATGAGTGGGGCGGAGTTTTTGAGGGAGTTTGTTTTGATTTAAGTTGGCTAGTTATCAAGCCTTCTCGTGGGGAAAAGTTGATTCGAAACCACACATGCATGATTCATCTTCTGACCTCTATCGTGGTGACTTTGATTCAAAACAGGCCTAACTGACAACTTTGTGCTTCTGTATGCAGTGCCCTCAGCTAGAGGGCTATCAACCTGCATCACTCCAGTTAATCAAGGAGGCTTTGAAGATGGACCCGCCCAGCCAGAGCCTCCACGCCGGCTCCAGATCCCACAGTGAAGGTAACGAGACCGAGACATGTTCACGCAGTCGTATTATAAGAGAATTGGCAAGGAGGTGGAGAAAATACATTCCATGCGATGCCTGAGGTGCGTTCTGAATTGGCGAGCGTTCGTGACGCACGCATTTGCTTTGAACATGATTAAAGTGTCACCCGTGGTCCAGCATGTGTCCAGTGTTTGCCGAGAACTACCCCTCAGACCGTTTGCTGATGTTCGCAAAACATTCGCGCCGAACTCAAAGTGAACGGAAAACGCCTTGAATGCATTCGCAATGTGTTCGCAAACGTTCGCCAGTTCTGAACGCACCTCCGTTTTTTTCACGTCTTCTGTCTATCTGTCTGTCTGTGTGTCTTGTCCACTCAGGAGACCTCTCGGATCGCCCCCCTGCCCTTCATCCAGGGGACGGGGGTGAGGACAGCTGGGAGATGGGCTCCACAGGGCCCTCCGATGGGGGCATGAGCGTGGACGAGCTGCGGGGGCTGGAGTCGGCGCTGAGGGCCGAAAAGGGCAGAGAGCAGGCCGCAGCCATGAGTGCGTCGCCCAACCCCATCGTCAGCCCGGACCTGGAGGCCACGGCGGTCGGCGAGACCCGCCTGGCCCCCAAGTACATCGGCCTGGACGGCCTGGAGCAGGACGGGGAGCTGGAGCCCCAGCCCCCCACCCTGGAGAGGGAGGACCTGCTGGCCGCGCACGGCAGGCTGAGGGACGGGCCGCGGCCCGCTGCGGGGGCCACGGAGCCGGGCCCCGGCTGGATCAAGAGGGAGGGCGGGGGCTCCGTGGGCTCCGTGGCCGGGGACGGCTCTGAGGAGCTGCCCTACCTCTCGGCCCCGGGGAGCGTCGGCGAGAGCGGCGGCGAGGACGAGGACGGAGGCGCCGATCTGCTGCACTACTGCCGTCAGTGCGGCGGGGGCTTCGCGTCGGGCGCCAAGCTGGAGGAGCACCCCTGCCCGCTGGGGGGCGGCGGCGGCGCGGAGGACGCCTCGTACCCCTGTGCCTCCTGCGGCAACTCCTTCAGCCACGCGTGGGCGCTGAAGAACCACGAGTGCGCCTGCGCCGCCGAGCGGCCCCACTGCTGCGAGCTGTGCGGCAAGCGCTTCACGCACACGCGCTCGCTGGAGCGCCACCAGCTGGTGCACACTGGCGAGCGGCCGCACCGCTGCGCGCAGTGCGGCCGCAGCTTCAGTCGCCTCGGCAACCTGGAGCGCCACCAGCGGATCCACACGGGGGAGCGGCCGTATGGGTGCGAGGCGTGCGGGAAGAGGTTCAGCCGCGTGGAGTACCTCAAGAGACACCAGCTCATCCACAGCGGGGAGAAGCCGGCGCTCCACTGCTCGCAGTGCGCCTGCAGCTTCAGCGACGTGGAGCAGTTCAAAAGCCACCAGTGCTTCTAGCCGCCGTGGGGGAGGCGTGGGAGAACGGCGGGGATCGTGAACGAACGTGAAGGAATGTTTCCGTCGTTTAGCGCCAGCTCCACCTCAGTCCCGCCTTTGCGAAGAGGAATTTGGAGAATGTAACGGATGTTTGTTCTATTACCAAGGTTTGTGTCCCTCTTAGCCGCTAGCAGAATGATATTTTTTGTGAGAATAAAAAAACGCAGCGAGATTCACGTTTGTGGTGGATTTTCCTTGAGTTATTAACTAGCTGTTAGTGGGTTGCCTGAGGTTGACAGAAATTCATGCTGTGGCATTTTCCAAAAAGACAAGACGTTCTGCTGTTTTGTTTGCAATGTCTTTTATTTTTAGGCATATACTTTTACATTTATTTATGTTTCTAAAATATTATGTAAAATGTTATCCTCGTGTCCAATTATTTTCATGTTCACCTTGAACTCATCATACACTCAGCGTTTTATTATACTGACATTGTTGACGTTTTGGTATTTTATATGTTGTTTGGTCATACTGGTGGAAAAAATAAATATTTGGAACAATTTGAAGGATTTGTTTTCATTCAAAAACATTTTGGTGAGTTATAGGAATGTACTTATTTTCATGTACAGCATTTCTGTAAAGTTAAAGCTGGTGATTATAATTTTTGATAAGGGGGCTCTGTTAGGCCGATCTTTTAATACTAATATTGCAGCCGGGAAGCCCCACAGTATTTTGGATCATTCTTTTGCTTTTTATTTTACCAGGTTAGTCTTGTTGAGATTTAAACCTTCCAATAGGGAACAGTGAAGCACAATAAGATGTTTATTTGAGTTTTTAGTTGTTTGTGTATGTTTTATTGACCCTACCGTTGAAACGAACATGCCCCCTCCTGCTCCCATTTCCTCAAGAAGGGTCTAATTAATTATATATATATATTTATTAGAGCCTTCTGTAAAGGTTGGCTGCTACAATGTCCTCTTTGTCAAAAGAAATGTATATCTTCCTTGCAATTGTCTTGTAATGCATAGTCACCAAGCCAGAGTCCCCGTTGATTGCCGGATCTCACGATTAGGCCGTGCGTACAGAGCAGACTGACTTCTGTGCCTAATCTGCCGTAATGTCTGCATTGTAGGCAATGGTAAAAAGATGACTCCCGAACCCGAAGTTACCTAAATACTACATGTGGACGAAACGTGTGAATGGATGGACGAGATGTGTTGAATAGAGCTGACTAATTTGAACATTTAGTCTAGCAATTTAAGGAGTAAATGAAGGGGGCTTTTAAATGTAATTTACACAATCTACAGTCAGGACATATACTATGGCTTGTTTTAAACACATGCTCAGTTTCTCAGACATGTAGATTTAGCCTAGGCCTAGTCCTAGACAATGTTTTTTACGGCAAAGTTTCTTTAAGTCTTGAACTAAGTTTAAAATGTCATGATGTCTATGGGAAACTGACTAAGCATTTGAAGCAATAATATGCGCATTCATATGTAATGATAATTATGTTAATTACTGCCATCTAATGTTCAGACATTGCATTACACTATAGCACAGCACAGTGAAGATGCTCTAAGTAAAAATGTAGACCCTATTGCAGAAAACAAATATTGAGTAAAAAGTGTAGCTTTATTTTATTATCTTTAGTCTTGATCTCTGTCTGTTTCCATTATAATGTTCTAGTAGCTGATTCCCTGAAAAGCTAGCCTACTCTTTGCGTGCCTCAGGACACCGTGTTATTGCATTCTGAGTTGCTTCCTACTGTTATATCTTGGGTTGGCCTTGGTTGCTTACGAAAGGGTTGGCCTTGGATGGTTACGAAACCAACTCAAGCAGCAGTGGAGACCTCCAGGGAATGCAGCTCCAAATGAACGACTATTTTAAAAGACTACAAACGAGTTTTAACGGTGGTCAAATCAAATGTTTCCTGTGGATAATTTATCGCACTAGAAGTTATATAAAACGGGAACCTTGGCGAGATCGAGCCTGTTGGCGCACGCTTTCAATCTCTTCCGCGAAATGATTCTGGAATGTCAACTTCAGCGTTCTTACCAATCCCACCCAGCCTGCACTGAGAGGTAGGCGAAACTTTTAAAGTTGTGAACAGCCCCAGTTTAGGCGTATTTTGGGCTCCGGTATGAGGACAACTGAGAATGGCGGAGGCCAGCGCGCTTGAGGAGCTGCACAACGAGCTCACCTGTTCCGTGTGTTTGGAGTTGTTTCGCGAACCCGTGATCCTCGAGTGCGGACATCACTTTTGCCGCGTGTGCATCACCCAGTGCTGGGAAGTGAAATCTGACGAGCTGTCGACCTGTCCGCAGTGCAGGAAGTCGTGCGGACCTAAACTGCGGCCAAACTCACTCCTGTGCAACGTCGTGGACAGTGTGCGCCGTGTCCGAGCTATGGACACAGCCGCCAGACCACCGGGGGAAACGGAAGACCCAGTGGACATCGAGGAACGGGACGCTGGTTCCAGCATGAGCAGCGTCGCCTCCTCGAACGGGTTCTGGCCTCGACTTGTTGCAGTAGCAGATATGTGCGAGGAGCACGATGAGAAATTGAAGCTATACTGCGAGGACGACCAACTCGCCATCTGCCTGGTATGCGGGATGTCCCGCGACCATAAGACGCATAATGTCATTCCCATTAACGAGGCTTTCGAGAATTACAGGGTAATTAAAACGGTATTATCATCGATTTGTTTTTATTGCAAGCATATCACAAGTATCATACATACACAATACTAAAAAAAAACATTTCTTAAACATATGAGACTGGGGCTGAGAAAATGCCTTGATTTTACTCAAATATTTCACACTGCAGTGTTAAAAACGTAGGCCAACTCCTAGTTTGTCTTTGTGTATTTTGAGATTGAGGAATTCATCAATACTTCTGCACATTTAACCTTTCAGTGGACCTGGACCATTGTTTGTCGATAGTTTATCAGCCAAAGTGGATATGTTTTAACGTGTGTATACAGTTTTGACTTTTTGAATCAGTTAAAAGTCAAATTAGTCCTGGTTATAACTAAGTACTTAGTGTTGTATCTGACTGAGAGATCAAATTAAGTAGTCATTCAAGTTATCTCCACATCAACCGTATGGCTACTGTACTTGCAGAAATTTCCTGTGTGTGGGTGGGTGCAAACGTGCTGTTAACTTACTTCATCTGCCAACCTCGCAGGATAAGCTGTCAATCGCTCTAAAAAGTATTCAGCTACAAATGGAGGAGACCTCCCGTTTTCAAATCCACACCAGTGAGAAGATCCTCTTAATTAAGGTATAGATGTCTGTGTGTGTGTGTGTTGTGCTCCTATTGTGACATGTACAGTATGAACCACTAATCAGTGTGTCTAACTGGATGATGCTAGAGATGGCAATCAGGTTCAGTGTCACACTCTACTGATTGCTAGTACTAAAATAGCAGGGCCTCATTCACATTCTAGTATTACATGCTAGTAGAAACACTAGTAATGTACTGCATTTGTACACTACACTACATTGTACTATACCGTTACTGCTGCAGCTAGTCATTTATCTCTTACATAGTGCAATATTTGCAAAGCTATTTATTTCACTCAAGCTGGTATTTAGAGATAAAAGACAAGCACACATTCTCCACCTTTAAGTGTTTTTTTCTGCTTACTCAGTTTTTTTATACTTCTCCATATGACAATTGACAGGATGTGATTAGATAAGGAAGAGGAAGTGTACCCGTTTTCTGTGTGTGTGTGTGTGTGTGCGTGTGTGCGTGTGTGTGCGTGTAACTTAGCTACAAATATGCATTTGATGCAATCTGTAATTTTGAATGAATTAATTGAGTAATTAATGAATGTACTTACTATGCTGTGTTGTCTGCAATACAATACACGTGTTCAATCAATTCAAGTTATGAGTCCATAGACTCAAGCTAACTGGAGTGTGTCTCCTTCCCGTTTCACCAGGAGCGAGCAGGAGATGTGGAGGAGCGCGTGAGCACACAGTTTAACCGTCTGAGGGAGTTCCTTAGTCAGGAAGAGGAGCATGTGAAGGAGAACCTGCGCAAGGAGAAAGAGGAGAAGCTTAGCCAATTGGAAGAGGCCCTCACCAAAGCCACAGAGCAAATCAGCCAATTGCAGACCAATGCTGGCAAACTCAACCTCAAAATAGGGGAAGATGAGAACCCCGAGCAACTCAAGGTGGGAGATGGACAGCCCATTAGACAGGGAAAGTGGATAAATATGCTGTACAAATATCATACTAATTCATATGAAATTAAATAATAGGTAAAACGAAACAAGTGAGAGTCTGCAGGAAATAAATAATTTGTACACTAAAAAATGGTTTTTATGGCAAACCCCTATGAAGTTACAGAAATGCTAAAATCAACATGTTATTTTCTGCTCTTTTACAGGGAATTAGGGACTTCATTGTAGGGTAAGAAACGGAAATGCCTCTATGATCTGATACCCTTAACAAACAGCTGTGTTTTTAGAAGCTGCATGACTGCAGTGATTGTTGTTATTGAGTTAACCAATGAACTCCAGTTGCTCTAAACCAAGGGTGGGCAATTATTTTCACTTTGACATTGAAAATGTCAGAGAAGATCGCGGGCCACATTACTTTTATACCCAACATGCTAAAATATTGTAAAATAAAATGACAGAAAATAATTAACTACATGTATGCATCTTCCTATGCAACACCATTTTCATAATCATATGTAACAGTTCCCTTTAACAATGTTTTGTTTTACATAGTAAATAAAGTAACAAACTGCAGAGTGCGTCAAGTCATTTTATGTTGTATTATTTTTAAAATGTTTGATGTTAGAATGTCTCAAAGGGCCGAATCTGGCCCCCGGGCCTGACGTTGCCCAGGTCTGCTGTAAACAGCACCCTAGGATACTGTCAGCAGATGCTGTTGACTGCTGCACTCTCTTTCTGTGAGATGTTTGCTATCTATCTCTCTCTCTCTCTCTCTCTCTCTCTCTCTCTCTCTCTTAAGGGCTGAATGTTTGTTTGAGCGCCCCCCAGAGGCTAGTGTTGAACTTCAGCCAGGAGACCATGTGGGACCACTGGAGTACAGAATATGGAGGAAGATGTACTCTGTTCTTCAGCCAGGTGTGCACACACACGCACACACACACGCACACACACACACACGCACACACAACCTAATCAACACATTGTGTAGAACAGCTATCATCATATCACAATACGAATAAGCAAACAACTAAACTAGTAAATAAACAAAACTATCCTCGCCCAACCACTTTCGTATTCCGCTTCCAGCGCTCTCGGAGGTGACCCTTGACCCCGACACGGCCTACCCCCGCCTGTGGGTGTCCCCGTGCCGCACCAGCGTACGGGTGGGCGACATCCAGCCCAACCTCCCCGACAACCCCGAGCGCTTCACCCGCTACAACATCGTGCTGGGCCTGGAGGCCTTCTCCTCCGGCAGCCATTACTGGGAGGTGCAGGTGGGCAGTAAGACGGCCTGGGGCCTAGGCGTGGCCACATTCTCCGTCAACAGGAAGGAGGAAGTCAGCCTCTGCCCAGAGGATGGCTTCTGGACCCTGGTGCTGAGGGACAATGGCGACGGCACCAGTGAGTACGAGGCATGCACCGACACGGAGGAGAGCTTGTTGTATCCCCCGAGACCCCCCAGGAGGGTGGGGGTCTTCTTGGACTATGGCCGTGGCGAGGTAGCGTTCTACGACGCGGGGGACATGAGTCACCTGTTCACCTTCAGCGAGGCGAAGTTCAAAGAGCCAGTCTTCCCCTACTTCAATCCCTGGCCTGTTATGAACGGACGCAACAGAGGCCCGCTCGCCATAGCAACACCTCAGTGGTGATACTTGCGTCGTAGTTAAAGCTGCTGCTGGGAGACTCTCGCAATAGTTGCCTTCACCACTGCTCAGCCAAAGGTATTTCAATAATAACAAGATGCAGCACTGTAATGCATTTCAGTGGAGGCAAAATTATAACACTTTCAATCTCTTAAGTGTCACAAACAGCATTTTGCTGTGGAGCCTAACGTAGGCAGCACGCACACAGATACATCTACCTATCTATCTATGCATGGCCTGAAACAATGTCACTTTACCCCAAAACAGTTTGCTGCAGACATTGATCATAGGTACTTGGGAATGAATGTAATATACTCGTAATACCAAACAAAAGAGAGAAATAATGGGCAATATTATAGTGAAATCTGTGGACCTCCCCGTTGACTTGCAAAGGAACGCTGGGTTGTTCTGAGGGTGAACGCCTTCCCCCCCCTCTCCTTCCAAAAATTGAACACAGAAGTGCCGCTGTTGAACCCTCTTTGTTATTCCGGTTTTTCTGGCTCAAATGTGTATTATTGTTATGACGATATTGTCTGTTATCAGGTTTGACAATATTTCTCTGTAGATGTGCAAAGAAATAAGAAAATCCAAGCTTAAGACAGATATCTTATCAGAGGTAAGGCCTCATTTATTAACAACAAAGTGTTATATTAATGTGAACATTAAGCAACTGTATATAATCTAATAACATTATCTATCCATCTATGAATTTGTATTTAACTAGTTTTAAATATGTTAATATTCTAATTAATATAAAATTCATATTATATTGAATGTATGAGTTTTATGATATATTATTTTTGATCAAATGTCAATTGATCAAGTGTCAATTCCACAGTTTTCCTAAAAATAATAATGAAATAGAAATACTAATAATAATGATTACAAATAAACTGGTACACAACAGTCAGTGCAGTTGTATCTCTGGTCAGCTAAAATCACCTCTGGTTCCACCATATGGCAACAAACCCTGCTCACTTATATTAAAGATTGCCGACCACGCATTGTGGACTGCTGTTGTAAATGGCATTTTCCAGAAACATTCAAGGCAGTCAGCACCATTGTGGGCAGGTAAATATGATATAACCTCCTTAACTAAGACATTTACATATATGTGTTTTGTCAACATGAACTATTCTTAGAATTCAAATAATCTGAATATTAAAACCTCCAGGCACTAAGTTTCCTGTACACTAGCTACTGGCTATGCAGCATCAATGTTGACTGAAATTGATGTGATGTGAATACCGATTGCTTCGAGAAAGACATTGAATCCTCTGCCAACAGACAACAGCTAAATTAACTGTATAATGGAGTGGGTAACAAAATGGTAATTCAAAATGTTTGATTATCAGAATCAAGAATCAAGTAGCATCCATGAGGAGATTTGTTTACTTACAGTATAGGATATAGCCTGCTATGCATATCCATCCAGATACCCACTGCTTTAAAACATGACACAATGTGATATCAGATCAGACTGTAGTTCATGTTCAAACAAGCATTAAGACAAGTATTTCCTGACTGTCAGTTGTTAACATCATATTACTAACCGTCTAATGTCTAGCTGACTCTAGCGTTACTCTTACTCATGCTAGACCGCATGAGTAATGCATTGTCAACAACGATGGCCATTCTTTTGAACTAGCTGTTGCTCGATATTACCTTTCGGGAGATCTAGCGTGTTTTGATTTGGGTGAGAAGGCTTACAAAAAGGCATATTTGAAGGGCTCCATAGAATCCATTATTGCTCAAACCGGCACGCAATGCCTTCGGCTGAGCAACAGGCGTGATATCAGCGACAGCGGGTGGGAGATGTCTTTGTCTGCATCCAGGACAATCATTTGCATTTCAACACATTCCTTTTGCTTGTGCTGCGTGATTGTTTGTGACTTGTCTTACAAACAAATAAATGATGAGAATCAGTCTGACCCCAATAAGAGTTATTCAGTTTCTGTGGTTCTATCTCTGTGCGTCATCTGCCAATACATTAACCATAAAGTGTGTTATACCTGTGCGTATAACTATCAGGGCTGTGTTTAATGTGATCCATGGTCTCCCACCAGCATGCTCATCTGTAATTAGATATTGCCGCTGACTGATAGGTGAAGTAACACAAGAACTCGTTTACTTCTTCATTACTGTTCTGACACTCCCCGCTTCAACAAGCGCTTGTATGCAGATCTAAAACAGATTATCTTGCTGGGATAGGTAGAGACAGCAAATTATTTATTGACATTATTTTCAATTTGGATTCCTTCTCGCAATTCTGCCATGGTTCCTGCGTCGTCATTTTCTTTAATGCTCGCTGAGTCTTCCCTCACTATACGTATTTGTTCCCCAAAATAGTCTGGTCTGCTGTTTAACTTTGCGTGTCTACCTGGGCTTTTCTGTAAGCGAACCCTTCCCTGCCTTGACCTCTGCCCCCCCCCCCCCCCCCCCCCCCCCCCCCCC
>JAODUH010002516.1:17539-34887 GCA_027564835.1 Typhlichthys subterraneus | reverse complement strand
TACAGTATACATGTATGTATACGTACAGTACATACAGTATACATGTATGTATACGTACAGTATACATGTATGTATACGTACAGTACATACAGTATACATGTATGTATACGTACAGTATACATGTATGTATACGTACAGTACATACAGTATACATGTATGTATACATACCCCTGACGTTCTGCACAGAGTTACTTAATGCTAGTAGTAATGTAGCAGCTAGTAATGCTGATGGACCCAAGAGGCTAGCGTAACTAGCCCCCACCACTGCCCCTGTGGCCCCGCCCACCTGCAGTACGCGATGAGGTACCAGATGGCGCCGAAGAACAGCCAGGTAACGGAGTAGGCCATGACGAAGACGAAGAGCGAGCAGCGCCAGTTGAGGTCCACCAGCGTGGTGAAGATGTCCGTCAGGTAGCGGTACGTCTCACGCATGTTGCCGTGCTGCACGTTGCACCGCCCGTTTTTCTCCACGTAGCGCTGGCGCCGGCGCTTGCTCCGCGCTGGGGCGGGGGGAGGGGTAGAGAGGGGTGTACGTATAAATACCACCATACAGTACTGCTTCAGTGTAAATGCTGCACACACACATCATATGCAGTAGAGAGTGGCGTCACCACCCACCCCAGCCAAAGCGCCCCCTCTCCTTCTCCGGCCCGGTGGTCTTCTTGGTGCACTGGCCGGCCGTGGCCTCACGCTCCGCCAGCTTCGACTGGAACGACCTCTTGACCCCGCCGGCCGGCACCGGAGCGGCCGTCTCCATGGTGACGCCACCCAGCTCCTCTGACAGGTGGAAGACCCCCGCGGAGGAGGGCGGGGCCTCTGGCTCCGCCCCCAGCCTGTCCTCCGTCCCCTCCTGCTCGGGCAGCGCCAGGGAGTCTGGACTCGAGACGAAGACCGAGTTCTCCAGCGCCATGGCGACCGCACGTCTCCGTGTGTGTGCGTGAGTCTGAATTTGTGTGTGTGTGTGTGAGTGTGAGTTACTGACTCCTCAGGCAGTAGTTATTGATCGCAGCATTCGTCACCGTGACTGATCACCTGCAACAAGGCAACACCACGGGCAGACCAGAGGTCACGTGTCTGGATGTTGTTCTGTCACACGGACAGAATCATATTGATTGAGACCGCCTGGGCCCTGTGAAGGATGCTGTTTACATCTATTTTACTGTCTGTTGTCCGCCTCCAACACGTCAGCCGCCTGTTGACTAACTGTGTATTTTCACAGGCGATAACACAGTTTGTGTTGTTCGTTACAACGCTATAGTGCTTGAATCACTTATAGTGTAGTTAAATGTTTCATAAATCGCCTCAGGATTAACGTTTGTGTGTTTGAAGAGAGTCAGAGAGAGAGACAGAGAGAGAGAGAGAGAGAGAGAGATGCTGAATTAGCCTCATGTTAAAAAGCTGCGGCCCTCATGAGATGACTGTCCTTACATAAGAGTAAGACATCTAAATGTCTAGGAAAGTGCAGAGATGAGCGCCGGAGCGACGGTGGCTCACCCTCGGAGGTTTAAAATGGAGTCTGGTCGCTTTCAATGATTTGAGGAAAACACTCGATGAACGCAGGAGAAAATTGCTGACATTATGATGACGCATCAAATTTGACAGATTAGGCTATCATACATTAGACTTACCGGCGGGTTCACTGTCGTCCTATATCAATAAACATAACATCTCACCTGTTCAGTTTACATAGAAAACAAGCCGCGGCAGGTTATTATAAAATAAGAATACTTGGGCCAAAAACAAACCGGGTCCGATGCTTCTGGTTGTGGTTCGATGAATAACCCATCTCCGGCGTTTACCGGGGATGCGATGTGGTGGGCGAGCGTCGCTGCATCACCCTCTCGTCCGTGATCCAGACCAGGAAACAATGAGCAGTCGAATCCAACAAACCAACCGATCAGGCTCCTAAATACACGCATTACCAGCGCGTCTACTCGGACGCGAGTGCGGAGTCAGCCGGTTGGAGAAGATCCGCCATCGCGGAGAACGTCTTCGTGGGAGTGATGATGATGGAGTCACCGGCAGCTGCGCATGGTGTCGGAGGCGCGGTGTGTGCGCGGCTGACACTCATGCCTGACCGTCACGTATCATGAATCGTCGTAGGCCCGTGTGGGGCCACAATAAACCTCGATGTTAATTTAAACCTGCACTTAACATGTTTTCATGAGTATATGATAGTTATCGTATTTGTCAAAATATTCATTATTGAATTATTATTGTAAAAATTAGGCCTATTGGATTTAATATTTTATGGACCCACCATATAATAACCTAATTGCATAACTATTTCACAAGACAACACGGCGTCAGCAACAACCTATTTTTCACTGATAATTATAGGGATAGGCTACAATAAATAATTTTAAATAAGTGTGTATTTTTTATATAGCCCAAATAATAAACACGATGGCGGGACACACATGACTAAAATAACACTATTAACTGAAGTATGGCTACGGCTGGTATTAGACTCGACTCATGTCTCCACCCCAGTAGGTGGCGGCAGTGCGTTATAGTTGGCTGCTGGCTGCCGAAAATGAAACGAGGAAAACGAAGCGAGTCGTTCCTCTTCCATCATGTCTGTGTACGGGCCGGTGGTGAAGATCCACCCGGTGGTTCTCGCCTCGATCATAGACTCGTATGAACGGCGAAACGAGGGAGCGAGTCGTGTGATCGGAACCTTGCTAGGTAACCCGGGGTTTACCTGACCTCCGCCCAGGAACTAAGCTCTCCCCGCGGCTTGCCACTGCTCACTTATTAGCCTGATGCTAACGCATGTTGGGTTGCTAGTGACGAGGCTAAGGCTAGCCTTTATTATGTATTATCAGGACACGTGAAATACGTAGAAAATACATTCCGAAAGCGTTCACAAACGCATGCAATTGGAATTACACAAACGAATGCTGTAATTTTAAACATACACACATTCATGTATGACACTTTGAAAGTAATAGCTAGCACCAGTTGTATACCATGTCATTACATAACCTGAATGTCAGATGATATTGTGGTGGATTATCTGCTTTAGGATAATAAATTGGACGTTTGATCCTTGTTGCTGGTTGAGGGGTCTTAAATGTCCTAGGCCATCGTATTGCCATCCATGTTGTCAGATATGCCCGTCACACAGTATGAATGCTAATGATGCTGAACTGTTCTCCTCGAAGGTACCATCGAAAAGCACTCGGTGGAGGTGACCAACTGCTTCTCTGTCCCGCACAATGAGTCCGAGGACGAGGTGAGTCGCTCGACAATCTGATTGGTGATGTCATTACCTAACAAGATGTTTCTCATAACTGGTGTGCAGAACTGCCAAGTCTCACTCTTTGACCGTGAGACTCACGCATATTGACCATTTCACACGCCACATCTCGTGTTTCTTATGATGACAATAAAGTAAGTAGCATAAATTCATAAATTCATGGCGCCAGCATGTCACTATCTCCCGTAATGAACGGAGATCCTTTCCACAAGCTCCACATATTAACATAAAACCGAAAACGGTTGGCTGTGCGCAATTTGGGGTGCCTGATTCCGTCCGACCATTGCTCTTAGTGTAATTTATTTTCTCTGAGATTATAGTCAGACCAGGCTAGCGCTTGCCAGAACATTTACAGGAACAAATAGTCTTACGATCGGACATAAACATGGAGAAACCATGACGTCTGCTAAATTGCTCTTGTAGACTTAGTATGTCTAACATAAGGCCAAATATCAAGCAACGAGGACTTTCTCGTTAGGCGTTTCCATTTCACCCCATGCTCATAGGTTATAGCCTGGCTGGTTCATTACACCACAGACAAGTCATAGACCTACAGTGTTTTTGCGATCTGTAGACCCTAGGCCAGGGCTATTCAACTCCGGTCCGCCGCACCCTGCATGTTTTAGATCTCTCCCTGCTCCAACACGTCACGCTAGGTACTGGGGTCATGCGTGTCCTGTCTGCCTGCAGGTTGCTGTGGACATGGAGTTTGCCAAGAACATGTACGAGCTGCACAAGCGCGTGTCGCCTAGCGAGGTCATCATCGGCTGGTGAGTTGGGTCGGCGGGGTGCGCTGGGTCTGAACCTGCTAACGTCCCTGATGAGTGGGTGGTGTCTAGTTGGTATAGCTATGTACTGTGGTAGAATGAGTGTGTGCGTGCACGTTTTAAGTGACAGCTGTGTGCATGTGTTGAGTGACGGTGTGTGTTCAGAGACAGCGCGTGTTAAAGTGTAGCTGCCCCCCAGCTCTGAGCGTGACTCCACCCACTACAACTTTTAAAAATGTGTCTAGGAGCTGAGTGAGGGGTGGGGCTGAGAGGCAGATTTTTATAAAAATGGAAATTTTGTCTATTAACGCCAACATTGGCTCTCATCACAGATCAATCCAATATAAAAAAACTTTTTAGGGCGCGGTTGCACTTTAACTTTGTTAACTATGATGACATTTTTTTCATCAACATTTTTTCCATGATGAAAACGAGATGAGACAAAAATAGAGCTTTGATAACTAACACTATGACCTGTGCTGACCTATGACCTGAGCGCTCTAGGCTAAATAGCCTAGAGCGCTCATCTGGATTTCTTAACTTAAAGGTATAGTCAGCTATTGAAAGATAATACACTTTTTGTCAAATTCACCGAATATCTCCTCGCATGTCGCAATCTTACTGTTCTCTGTGAGAATCTGCTACTTCTACACAGCTCTGGCTCCGTAAATATCAACATAAAGTGGTGAACACCGCTCCTATCAACTAAACTGTAGTATTACGCTTTGCTTCACAATTTATTTGAATGTGTGATTAACATGTCATGTTGTGCTACCAGGCTGAAATTAAGGAGTATGATTTAAAGGGACAAAATAACTTGTCAAATTGTGCTACCAGGTCAACATAAAGGGTTAGGATAACTCGAATGTAGGCAATACTACTAATCTGCAACAGGCTACAATATTAGCCCAATTTCATGAATTTAAAGAGAGAAAACGTTCACATTACAACAGAACGGTTTACTAAAACTATTCAAAATGAAAATGTGACTAACCCCCCCCCCCCCCAGGTATGCCACAGGCTATGACATCACGGAGCACTCGGTCCTGATCCACGAGTACTACAGCCGCGAGGCCAGCAGCCCCGTCCACCTCACCGTGGATACGGCCCTACAGAGCGGCAAGATGAGCGTCCGCGCCTACGTCAGGTTGGCCCGCCCGCCCGCCCCTCACACTCACTCCCCGCCCACCACGGGAGGCTCCGTCTGACCCTGTGTGTGTGTGTGTGTGTGTGCAGTGCTCAGATGGGCGTGCCAGGGAAGACGGTGGGCGTGATGTTCACGCCCCTCAGTGTGAAGTACGTCCAGCACGACACCGAGAGGATAGGAGGTACGCTGTTATTGTTATAGTAACCGTAGCAACCTGAGCATCTGTTAGCTTGCAACTAGATTAGCAAGGCAGACGTTGTTGCTACGGTTACTGTTACTCCATCTTTAACCCTCTTCGTCTTGGTTTCATCACCTCGCTTTCCCTCAACGTCGCCTCCTTCTGGCCAAACTATGAATCGTCTCAGCTGTCCTGTAGCCTGCTGTGGTACATGATGGGCGGGGCTGCTCTCATGACCTGTGTGTGTGTGTGTCCAGTGGAGCTGCTCCAGAGGACCCGTGCCGCGCCCAGCCACACTAAGGGTCTGACCTCTGACCTGTCCCAGGTGGCCTGCTCTGCCTCCAGGGTGCAGGACATGTTGGCCACGGTGCTGAGCTACATCCAGGACATCCTGGTGAGTTTGCTGCCCCCCCCACCCTCTGTATTCTGGCTGAGCCGACCCATGCCTGCGTCACGTGGCATATTATTCCTCTGTGCTGGTCTGTGGGACCTGTGTGTGTGTGTGTGTGGGACCCCTGTGTGTGTGTGGGACCTGTGTGTGTGTTGGACCCGTGTGTGTGTGTTGGACCCGTGTGTGTGTGTGTGGGACCCGTGTGTGTGTGTTGGACCTGTGTATGTGTTGGACCCGTGTGTGGGACCCGTGTGTGTGTGTTGGACCCGTGTGTGTGTGTTGGACCTGTGTGTGTGTGTTGGACCTGTGTGTGTGTGTGTTGGACCTGTGTGTGTGTGTGTGGGACCTGTGGGACCTGCGTGTGGGACCTGTGTGTGTCTGTTGGACCCGTGTGTCTGTTGGACCTGTGTGTGTGTGTGTGGGACCTGTGTGTCTGTTGGACCCGTGTGTGTGTGAGTGTTGGACCTGTGTGTGAGTGTTGGACCTGTGTGTGAGTGTTGGACCCGTGTGTCTGTTGGACCCGTGTGTGTGTGTTGGACCTGTGTGTGTGTTGGGCCTGTCTATGTTGACTGTGCATGTGAAGCCCATCTATACGGAGGAGCCATGTCTGGTTTAGGCTCCCAAAAGTTGTTGACTTCTTACACTGTGTGCCTCAGCAAACACTGACCCCGCACTGTGATTTTATGTGGCCTACTACATTGTGGCTGAGCTTCTGTTGTTCCCAATCACTTCCACTTGGTTATAATACCACTAACAGTTGACCGTGGAATATTTAGTAGAGAGGACATTTCAAGAATGGACTTATTGCACAGGTGGCAACCTATCACAGTACCATGCTTAAATTCAGTGAGCTCCTGAGACCGACCCATTCTTTCACAAATGTTTGTAGAAGCAGTCCGCATTCAGCAGTCCCTCATGTGTCATAGTGCTGATCAGTGTTAATTTAAACCTTTTTCCATCACTAAAACGAGACGTTAACAAGATGAAAATAGATCACATTTTGACTGAATGTTGACTAAAATGTAACGCTTTTCTATTTACGTCGACTAAAATAGACTAAAACTACTTCAAATGAGAATGACTGAAATGTGAGTAAAAGCATTAAGCATTTTTGTCTTGACTAATCTAAAATTGCTGCCAAAATGAACACTGGTGCTGATGGACAGAAGAGGCTGAGGCTACATGCTGTGTGGCCCTTCTACGCTCATAGACAGTGAGGTGCGCGTTGACTGTGCATGTGCTGCAGCCCAATACAGATGGCAATGGACCCCCTACTAAGCTCACAAATGAGTGTTGTAGGCGTATAAAAACATATTTCTTTCCAGCGAATATCTTGGCTACACCAATATTGTTCACGGGACACAATGTGTGCACATAAACATCGTAGTTATAAATCTCACTAATTTCAAAGCTCTTGTTTTGCATACAGAAATAGCCGACACGTCCGTGTGACATATTCTGGCCCGAGCGGTCGTCTGCGTAGCGTGAGACCAGGCACTTTGCAGCATGCAGCAGGCCTAAGTGTGTCCACAGTGCCAGATGTAAGGCTTGTGTCGCTGTGTTTCAGTCTGGCAAGGCCACCGCAGACAACACTGTAGGACGCTTCCTCATGGACCTGGTCAACAAGGTGCCCACCATCTCTGCAGAGGACTTTGAGACCATGCTCAACTCCAACATCAACGTGAGTACCTTCTAGAGGACCAGCATGCTCTCATATCCATTGGTCAAGATGGCGTTCACAAGGCCGCTATTGTCAGACCTAGAAAATGCCCTTCATAGAAATTTTATTTTACAAAGAAATATTTATCACTCTCCTGCAATTTGGCCTTATATTGCCCAAACTGACCAAAATAATATCAACCTAAAGATTATTAACCCTGCATTTAGTTAAAGTCAAATAAAATCAAGTGTTTGCTTATTGCATTCCAATGCTAATCTACTTTTGGTGAGCGGTGAAGCTCTGCTCTAGGTTGGGAGCTCTGCTCTAGACTGAAGCGGATTATCTACTCTGGCCAACAAGTGTATACACTGTTTGTGTTTCAGGACCTGCTGATGGTGACCTATCTCTCCAACCTCACCCAAGCCCAGATCGCCCTCAACGAGAAGCTTGTGGTGCTCTAAATCTCAGCGCCACAGCATGCTGAGTCGTTCATATTTAATTTTGTATGCTTTCTATTTTCCCTTTTGGCTGAGGCAGAATAAAGATGGCTAAATGGTCACTTGGTGTTTGATTATTTGTTTTAGGGTAATATATGCTGAACACACACTTTAATGTTATTTGGAGTTTATTGCTTATTAATGCTGATAAGTTATGTTTTATGCACAATATAATAACAGCTTCTGTTAACAAAATCTTCTAAATGGGTGTTTATCACAGCAGTATGAACATGTTGTTAGATACAAACCTCTATTATGATCAAAATGCCAGGCTAACTGTAACCATAATGTTACATTATATTATATCACAACTTTTATGTTAAGTTTCTCCAGATAAATATATGTTCCAATTGGAACCCAAGCTCAAGCATGGGATCAAGTTTAAAGCACTTGTGACCACGGTTGAATAGCGCAAAATCTACAGCCAAGTGAAAGTCCCACGAATACATCCTGCTCAAAAGAGACACTTGATAACACCTGCTGATTTAATGTGTCATTGCTTGGTCGTTGACCTGCGCCCTCCGAGCTAGAATCAGGGTTTATCAACCGGAGCGGACCCAGCGTCGCTGCTGTTCCCCTCCGGTTTATTTTCCGCCTTCAGCAGCCTTTCCACGGTAACGTATCCCTGCAGAGCCCAATCGTACACCGAACTGCTCCCGGACCTGCCGATGGCCGCCGCCGTCTCGGGGTAGTAGAGAGCCGCCGTCACGGCCGCTAGGCCGGCGGGGTACACCAGCCTCTTCACCCGGGAGCGCCGTGCCAACAGCAGCCCAAGCACGCCAGCGAACGCGATCACCCCGGCCCGAGCGTAGAAGTAGTCCGGGGGGTGTCTAAGGTACGCGCAGGTCTCGCGTCCGACCCGGGCGACATTGTGTACCCCGGGTCTTACGGTTCCGTATGCGTCCTGGAACCACGCTGCGTAGGGCTCCACGGTCTTCCTCGCGGTGCCGACGCCGCTCTCCAGCGGGCCCGGCTCGGGCGCCACGGCCCGGACCTCGATCCGGTGGGTGGAGTACACAGACAGCTGCTCCAGATGAAGGGCGGAGTGCGGCTGGTCGACGTCCGCTGCGGCGAGGACTGTTGTCGCCAGAGCGCTGCGTGTGCCCGGCATGTCACCCGGCATGTCACCCGGCATGTCACCTTGAACGCTAGCGGAGCTAGCCAAAGCCATGCGACGGACTATGGTGTCCGAGCGGGTACACGTTTGGCGCAGCGGGATATTATGAGAGACGGTCTGTAGGCTACTAATGGCGAGGTAACATATTGGCCTACTGCGGATCAGTGTCTCAAATTATTTACAATTGTATCATGTTCAGTAAGCTTACATCGAAGAAGATAACAATCTAAAATGCTTTTGTTGCCCCATTTTGTAGATTACAAATACTAAATGATATAGGCTAGTTTTGCCTATTTTATTATCATATTATTATTATTATTATTATTATTATAGGCCTATAAATCAGGCCTATAACCTCTTAGTGTAACCTTTTTGGTAGAGGTGGTGCTCAGATAGAGGTTTCTATGGCAACCACGCGCGTCTCCACTAGCCTACAACAGCTCCCGCGGTTCATGTTATCGGGACATATTGTCATTTTTAACACAATAATCCTACACTAGTAGGTATAGTATTGGGTGACAAGATAGTTTAAACCCTACACTAATAGGTCTAGTATTGGGTGACAAGATAGTTTAATGGTATAATGGAGGGATCCTTTCAGAACTTTCAGGCGCTCTCTGCTTTGCTATCTCCTACACAGACTGACGACGAGGAAGATCGTAAAGTAGTAAGATGTGTGGATCACTTTTCACTACATAGGCTGACTTTGCTTAATGATGTGCTAACTCTATAAATGTGTGCACAGGAGTCCACCGCTGCGCATCTGGGTCCCGGACATATTGGCCCTCCGCCCAGCAAAGTTACAGGGGGTAGGAAATATTATTTATCCTTATTCTACACACCATGCGACATTAGTTACAGTGTGCGTGTAATATTCTATTAAACGAAATGTTACGTTTGTTTGTGCACAGACCCTTTAGATCATCCAATCAACTCCTATCAGCAGTTCCATAGCCTCGTTTGATAACAAATGGTGATCGTGCCTCCTCGGTTATTCCCCCGAGTCTTCCCCTTGCTATTAGATCATCTGTTACCATTGATACGTTTAAGTCTCGTCTTGAAACTCATTTATACTCATTGGCTTTCAACTAGGTCTTGAGACACATGTGCTTGTTTGCTTTTATGTTTTAATTGTTGTTGTATGTTGTATTTTATTGCATTTTCTTGCCTTGCTCTGTACAGCACTTTGGTCACCATTGGTTGTTTTTAAATGTGCTCTATAAATAAATACACTTGACTTGACTTGACTCATGCACACTACTGCCAGTCTGACATCAGGGGTGAATGTGGGAGTTTTACATTAGCAGCTAGGAGATTATAATTAGCTTATAAAACCATACGGTTCATTGCTGGTGATTACTATTAACATTCTGACTGACGGATTGATAGCCAAATAAACACTCAGTCAAATAAACAAATGCATTCATTTGCAGTATATTAAAATAATTATGGTCATAGATACTGTATGTATAAATATACACCACCACACATAGATACTGTATGTATAAATATACATCACCACATATAGATACCGTATGTACATATATAAATATATACCACCACACATAGATACTGCATATATAAATATACACCACCACACATAGATACTGTATGTATAAATATACATCACCACATATAGATACTGTATGTACATATATAAATATACACCACCACACATAGATACTGCATATATAAATATACACCACCACACATAGATTCTGCATGTATAAATATACACCACCACACATACAGTAGATACTGTATGTGTATATATAAGTATGTCTGTCCCGTAGGGTCCTCTGGCAAGAGGCTGGACAACAAGGACATCTGGTGTGAAGATGAAGTGGCGGAGGGCTCCCACTATGAAGACCTGGCTGACCCCCGACCCCAGCCAGAGTAAGACCCCACCAGGAACCCCCCCCCCCCCCCCCCCCTCCAGATGAACGAGACCTCTGGGTGTAACTCAACCTGCCTCTGTGTGGTCACACTGACATGCGTGGCCATGGCATTTAGTAGCTGCTAACAGTTAAAGGTGTAGTCAGCTATTGCGAGCTGATTGTAAGCTAATACACTTTTTGTCAAATTCATTAAATATCTCCTCGCATTTCGCTATCTTACCGTTCTCTGTGCGTGTCGAAAACATTATGTGATACTTCTACACAGCCCTGGCTTCTTAAATAAGAACATAAACAAAGTGGCGAACACGGCTCACATCAACAAAGCCGTAGCACTACGCTTTGCTTCACAATGTGTTTTGATGTGTGGAGCGGCACCACGGAGGGATACTGTTTTGATTTGAGTTTGAAGTTAGCAAGCGTTCTTTAACTAACCCTGCATTTAACAATGTCATGTTAATGTAAAAACAACACACAGAACAGGTCAAACATTGGAGAGCAAATATCATTACCAGTCAGGATCAACATTCAGTCAGCAGTTTACTGCATACTCACGCTACTGCTACGCTTATAACACCATGCGTCACATGTGTTTAGGGAAGCCGGGCCATGTTTCTGCCAGCAGCACAGCTAGCTTCAAACTACTTCTGAATGAATACTTGTATTGTTTTTCACTTGAATTCAACTGGAATAACTATAATGTAGAGGAGTTTAATGTAAGACACAGAGTATAAATGGTCATCTTTCAGCTTCATTGTGAAAGAATGGCATTGTGCATGTTGCTTAATTGAAAACCTGGTCTGTGGGTTTACAAAAGTTAAAGGTATACTAAGCGATTGTAAGATAACACACCTTTGTCCTCGCCGTGAGTGCAAATAATCCAGTGCTTCTACACAGCCCTGGCTCTGTAGCTCGGATTGACTCCATTTACCTGTAGTTACCGCTGAACTACTGAGATGGCTAAAGATTGTGTCCCCGCAGGTATGACCTCATCCTGAAGCATAACATGGGGACAGAAGATCTGTTTCTGGGCTTGAGCAGGAAGGACTTTTCCTCCATGGGCTGTGAAGCCATGCTGGTAACCACAACCCTGCAAGCTGCTCTGTTAGCGACCCATGCTGCCAGGGACCATGGTGTGATGTAGACCTGTGTTATTCTGTCCCCGCTCAGGTTAAAGTCCATCTGCCAGGCACTAGAGCATCAGATGTGGTTCTGGATGTTCAGGAGAAGTTCCTCGACCTGCGCACACCTAAATAGTATGTGCACGCATCGTCCAGTGGCCTATACTGCGAAGGAAGGTACCTGGCTTACCCAGGTACCTTCTAGAGTAGCCTAACTTTGTGGTGTCGGGTGTAACTTGCAGAGTAACCCATGCTACGAAAGGTGGCGAGGTTTTGCGCGAGGTATGCTGTCATGGCAATGTACGCTACATCTCTAAACTGCTCCGAGCAGTTTATCTCCGTGGTTACCTCGACGTTACCCTATAAGCACCGCATCTCCGCTCACAATCGCAAGTAAACGACTGCTGTTCTATCGAGTTGTGCTCTGCTTTGACGAAAGATTAGGCCTATACCGCAAATGGATCGTTTATTTTAGATGACATTAGAGCAGAGAAATGCATCATTATGACTATTAAACATTTATTATCAGTTCTGTATATTATATGAGCATGCACGCCCATTTATCTCCCACACAGTTACACAATTTAAAAATGAGTATCATCAAATCATAGCAGTTTTAGTTTTTGCTATTATAAAGCCTATTATTTTGTTAAATAAAATGTAATTTAGCTATTAACATTATCAATATTATTGGCCCTATCATAAAGCCTAAATAAAGAGTTTAATTCCTTGTCCACCCTGCGATAATGAAGCTTCGGGCCATTTGTGAAATCATATTTTAATAGTGAACATCATGGTATTGCATGCACACAAGAAAGGCTACTGTACGCATTTGTTGTGTTCCCCGGACATTAAGCGTTCTAAAGATCTAATAGGCTTTTCATGAGGTAACTGGCAAAAGCTTATAATGACAAAAATGCAGTTTTCAAAATGCGAACACAGGGAGCATGTGCCTTTACACAAATACTCTGCCTGCGTTGCTGACCGTGCCCCTTTTATGTGATCACGCACAAACTCAAATGAAGTTAACACCTACTCAACTAAGTCTCATCTCTCTCTGTTTCGCTCCATGGGTTGCTCTTGTTAGGCTGCAGTTACTTCAGGTCTGATGCATACATGTATGAATGTATCCTAACATCTCTCAAATCTCACCAACACCCCCACCTATCCCTTCCAGTAAGCTGGGCCTGCATCTGCCCCAGCCGGTCCACAGCCAGCAGGGACAGGCACAGTTCTACAGCGACATGGAGCAGTTGCATGTGACATTGCTGGTACAGCGACCTCTAGACTACCTGGGATAGAGACTCAGGCACAGCGGCCTGTGACACATGCTAGCTGTGCCGGGCTACGTTAGCTGCGCTATAGCTTCCCTCGTTAGCTGGGCTATAGCTTCCCTCATTAGCTGGGCTAGCTTTTCTTGTTAGCTTGGCTAGCTTCCCTCGTTAGCTTGGCTATTGCTTCTCTCGTTGCTGGGCTATAGCTTCTCTCGTTAGCTTGGCTATTGCTTCTCTCGTTGCTGGGCTATAGCTTCTCTCGTTAGCTTTGCTATAGCATCCCTTGTTAGCTTGGCTATAGCTTCTCTCGTTGCTGGGCTATAGCTTCTATCGTTAGCTGGGCTATAGCTTCCCTTGTTAGCTTAGCTATAGCTTTTATCGTTGCTGGGCTATAGCTTCTCATGATCGCTGGGTTCAGTGAGCAGGGAGCTTTTGATCAAGGGCTTTACACTCACCTGTCTACACTTACATTGTCTACAAGGTTGTCCAGACAACCATATCTGCTCAACCTTGTAGACACATATTAATGTATCAACAATGACTGAAACTATGTTATATTGAGCAATATGTTTTAAGGGCGTTGATTATGCATCTCTCTGGTGTAGCAGATGTAGCCTAATTCCACTTTGACTGTGTTTTGTTTTAATAAAGGGAATGTGAAAGAAATTTGCAGGGGGTTTGTGTTTGTTTTTTCTTTTATTACTATTAATATTATTATTAATACTATTATTCTATTATATAACTACGGTTTAATTAACAAATGTCACCTGGCGTCGAGGTCAACACGATGATGGCGCTATCGCGTCCCTGGAGCGCAACTCACAGAGGGGCGTTACCGCCATAGCGTTACCGCAGCAGCGGTGGCGTGATCATGTGACGCACGCATTTCCGACACAACAATACACTACCCACCCGGACCATCACCACACTACACACACGGCCGCGCTCCCCAAGCCTGGCTGTCGGCATGGCGGACGGCGAGAGGTCACCGTTACTGTCCGATCTGGGAGATGGTGCCCTCGGCAGCGTTTCTCCGGGTGCAGCGCCCTACGGTGTGCCCAGCAAACCACAGAGTGAGTCCCGCATCCCCGCTCCGCTCCGGGCTACAGTACATCCCGATATCAGCATGCTATCGCGCTAGCCTGATTAGATCGCTTTATTGATCCTCGGAGCTAAGGCATGGTGAATCAGCATGAACAGGCAACTTGTTATATATACATGTGGATCACCTCTGCACATCTGTAGAAGATTTTATGTAAAACACTATTCATCCATCTAAAATATCAATGTTATCTAAACATAATAAAGACTGGTGTGGAATACGATAGTAAAAGTGTTAGCATTAAAAAGAATATCCCCAGTCATAATGAGGAGGTCGGGGAAACAATCAGAAATGCGATCCATATGCCATAAATGGACAATATCATGCTTACAGTACACTTTACTGTACCGCACCATACCCGTTAACAGTACCGTAGCATGCTAGTCGTTAGCCCGCTAGCCTAGCGTGGACAGTGTAAACGTCTCTGCATTTCTTCTGAAGACTACGTAAGTCTACGGGATGTAAAGTGTCTTTATTTTAGAAAAATATGTTTTCCATTACATCCGCTATTTTTGAATGCAAGGTGTAGTTTAGACAGATTACCGTTCCGTTAAGAGTCAGCCGTGCTACGTACTGTACTAGCAGTACCACTGGCTTGTGGATTCAGCTACGCTCCACGTTGTCCGTGTGTCTGTATATTAAATCTGTATTCATGCGTTTATAGAGTCCGTTCACATTATAATAATGATTCAGGAGATGGGTTTTAAGTGGCGTGGATCTCGCGAGAGTGGCGACACTTGCAACAGCCATTAGGGAAGCGCAGACGGTCCAGCTGCAGGCTGCAGCCTACGGAACACACCCTCTTTACTACGGAACAGCCCCACACCCTTCTCCTGCGATGAGCCGTGGTAACAGCCCGAAGCACAGAATAATAAATAAACGAACACCTAAATATAAGCGCTCATTTTAACCATTGAGGGTAAACTAACCCAATGGCCTACACACTTAACCACTCACCTTAAGCTCCTAATATTATGAACCATAAATGTCTATGATGCTGAGATTAATATTTTGACACTGCTGAAACAGGACCTGAAGTAAGGCAGGTGCTGCTGCACGCCAGGTCGTTATCTCAGGTGTGTCCTGTACAGTTGTGAAGTGATAACGGCATGTCCTGTAGTAGTAGTAGTAATATTCAGGACTCCTTTCAAAACACTCAAGGACATCTTACACTGTAAAACCCTGGACACACTGCAAGTGACTAGTGACTAGTTAAAAGTCAATGTGATTCAGCGACTTGAAGCGAGGGCGGGCGATGACATAACGACTGGCGACGCCATGTGAGCGGGTACCGAGTTAAACTAATGTCAACTTTAGGCGACTACCAACTAAGTCATCTTAGCCAGACTGACAGATTGACTGAAACATTTCGGGTGGGAAATATATGAGAGTGAGATACCTAGGCAACCAAAGCCTGGAATGTCTGCTCTGGATTATGAGGTGCTTTCAGATCATGCTGCCGCTCTGCCAACATTATACTCACGCACACACGCCTCACGTGCACGCACGCGCAAACACACACACACACACACACAACATTCCATTAAATAAAGCTCCCCTCAGTTCAGTGTGAATGTCTTGCTCGTGTTAACTCTGGAGGCCTGTTGTCATGGGAACTGTGATGACTCAGCCCTCACCCCTCTCCCAGGCTTTCCCCCGTTCCCCAGCCAGCCCTCGGTGCTCCTGGGGGAGGACCCTCCCCCCTACTCCCCCCTCACGTCGCCGGAGAGCGGGAGTGCTCCGGTCATCAGCTGCCGTGTGTGTCAGAGCTTGATTTCTGTGGAGGGCAAGGTGCACCAACATGTTGTGAAGTGTGGCGTGTGCAACGAGGCCACGGTGGGCACGCACACACACACACACACACGCACACATACTGTACACACACACGCACACACAAACACATGCACACATACTGTAAACACACACACGTGCACACATACTGTAAACACATGCACACATACTGTAAACACAAACACATGCACACATACTGTAAACACGTGCACACATACTGTAAACACACACACGTGCACACACATACTGTACACACACGTGCACACATACTGTAAACACACACATGCACACATACTGTAAGCACGTGCACACATACTGTAAACACACACGTGCACACACATACTGTACACACACGTGCACACATACTGTAAACACGTGCACACACATACTGTAAACACGTGCACACATACTTTAAACACACACACGTGCACACACATACTGTACACACACGTGCACACATACTGTAAACACGCGCACGCACACGTTCACACAGATACTGTACATAGATGCACATACACACAAAATGTTTAAAATATGTTTGTAAAATTATTTCTAAAAAGAAATGCATCTTTAATTCATATTTTATGATTTATGACATAACTGTGTTTTACTATTAGCCACGACTATGCTGTTCACATTCATGTGCAGGGCTTGCAGGTGGAGTGAAACATGATGTTACATTTATGAAAAATATATGTAAAAGTAGGAAAACGGTATCTGTATCGGACGATTTTGCAGACTGAAAATCAGCAGTCGTATCGGCCCAAATAATCCTGATCGGTGCCTCACTAGTCTGCAGTTGTAAGTAGTGTATACTAGTACTACAGTAATACTGCAGTAATACTGCAGTAACAGTCTACAGTTAGACTACAGTCAAGGCCAGTTTATGCTTCTGCGTCAACCTAACGTCTAGCCTACGGCGTCAGCTACGGCGTAACTTCGACATATTATACTTCAGCTACGGCGTAACTTTGACATATTATACTTCAGCTAAGGCGTAACTATGACATATTATACTTCAGCTACGGCGTAACTTTGACATATTATACTTCAGCTAAGGCGTAACTTCGACATATTATACTTCAGCTAAGGCGTAACTATGACATATTATACTTCAGCTACGGCGTAACTTTGACATATTATACT
>JAODUH010002515.1:6227-58516 GCA_027564835.1 Typhlichthys subterraneus | reverse complement strand
CCCGCCCCCCCCCCGCCCCCCCCCCCCCCCATCTGATACCGCCACGGCCGGGCAGGGGTCACACGCGAAGGGCCCGCGAGTCGTCACACTCTGGGACAGACGAGGGGAACGAGAGGCTCTATGGGAACATTACTTACACATAGACATACACACAATTGCCAACACCGAACAAGGGCTGGTAAATACCCTACTAGATTTATGCCCGACCTATTCCACGCATTAACGTTATTCAAGAATCTTCCGGAACGCTCTTTGACGGCCAGATTACTGACGCCTGTACGCTGATGTGAAGGCTTGTGGATGTCGATGTACCCCCCCATCCATCTCTCACACCTTCCTTCGCTTCCTTGCTGTCATCGTCGTCCTGCTGGTCGGACTCCGGGCCGGGCTTCACAGCCATCATCTCTTCATCGTCCTCCTCCTCCTCTACTGAGAGACAGGATGAGAGACAGAATGAGAGAGAGAGAGAGAGAGGGGGAGAGAGAGCAACAACAGATGTGCCAATTTTCCTTCACCTCTCTCTCGCCTGATCCAAGCTAGCCCCCCCCCACACACACACACACAACCTCACCCCCCCCACACTCCTAAATAATCACTCCCAGAAGTCCCACACCTGAATCTCTTTTTCACACGCGCACACACACAAACATATATAAACATAAACACAGATATACACACAGCCAAACTCTCACAGACAGACCTACACACACACACGCACACAATGAAGTGACTCTGAGTGTGTGCATATTCCACCCACACGCTCCCCTTTGACCCCTCGCAAAGAGATCCAGTTGTGTGTGTGTGTGTTAGAGAGAGAGAGAGAGAGAGAGAGAGAGAGAGAGAGAGAGAGAGAGAGAGAAGGGGATTCCCTGTGCATTCCCTTCTAATCAGCCTTTACAATTATCCTTAAGTTTCCCCAGGAGTGCCTGGGCCCTTGGTGTCAGGGTAGGAAAGAAGGGCCACTGTCAGAACAACCACCTGTTTGCATTGGTCGTCAGTCTCTCTCTCTCCCCAGGCTGTGTTGGTAACCCTCACCAACCCCTCCGCCCCTCTAAACAGATGGTAGTGGAAGGGCAAGGCCCCTCTCCAGAGACCTCTTAACACTCTGTCACCCAGACCAGACACCTGCAGCCTGCCAACAACTCTCTCTCTCTCTCCCTCTCTCTTTCTCTCACACACACACACACACACGTGCACACAGAGGGCTGTAACCCGCGGTGCCAGGGGTGGCGAGGGGTTAACTGGCGTGGGGTCGCCTTGACAACAGTTGCTCAGTTCGGCGGGAGGAAGTGACTACATCACACCCTCGGCCGTGCCGTCTCGCACACACATGCGCGCGCACACACACACACACACTAACACACACACACACACACGCAGACATAAATCGAAAATGTGTACGTGCGCCATTGTGGTTTAATTTTGACAAGTACACAGGCACATGCAAATGCATGCACATGCACATGCACTCACACACACCAGGGTGTGTTTAACTCGGTGGGAGTGGGCCCTGGGGCATTGTTAAACCACTGGCTGAAGGACTCTCTTTACAGCGGATGAACTGTCCATTTATAAGCAGGACTCCCCATAGCTCTTAATGAACTCAACACCCTGTCCTCATAAAAGCACACACACACACACCAAACACTGCTAATTTGTTAGATATGGCCCGAATCTGGCTTATGCAATAATACGCAATAGAAAAACCTTTTAATAGTGTATTAATATAGTTGTAACAATACACACGATGCGTTTTGATTATGATCTCATGGTACAATTCCATGTCCCATTCTTTACGCACTGCCATATTTAATGCTACACAGAAACACACTGAATACATTCTGCCCTCCCACTCACTGACTGGCAGCCACATGACTTAGCTTGTCCAATAGGAATTGCAGAAAGGAGGAGTCATTGGAGAGTGCAGGGAAGCTTTTGTTTTACTTGCTTATATAATGCTTTCATGTTACACACCTGCGTAATATTGAACCGGAAATGTGTCGTGTTTTTCTTTCTAGAATATACAGCGTGCATTACATTGCAGTGAATACACCTAGTACATTCTAGTCTGTATCAGTAGCTACAGTACATCTCCCTTCTCCAACCTGAGTTACATTTAGGAGAATCATTTATCCAAAGTACAGGTACCACCACAAAGGTAAGTTGAGGGTCAAACCCAGGAGCTTTTGGGGAAGAGACACTAAATTATGCTAATTTATGTTCTAAATAAATATTCAACACATGGCAATGTGAATAGTTAGTAGCCTCTGAGCTGCCAGCACACACCAGAATCTACCAGAACAGTATGCACTTTGACACACCCCTGATTTACCTCCCAATAGTCCATTTTTTTATGGAACATGTTCCATGTAAAACGTCAGGTCCTCTTCGCAACCTCTTCGAGGAACAGTCACGAAGATGTAAGACGCCTGTAATTCCCTTTTGAGAGAAATGCGCCGCCGACATTCAATAGTGCTCCGTTGTCCTGCGTTGACCTTACGTGACCTGGCCGAGGAGAGGCGCTCTGAAGGGAGGAGCACCAGGAGCGGGAGGAGGGCCCCATTGAGGAGCGGTCAAACCAACAACCCCCGGACCACAGGACTCTGGAGCAAGGCAAACGTGATTCATGGCCCATGGGTTACCTCACTGCGGAGAGACAGTCCCAAGCAGAGGTATCGCAGCAGTAACTGCCAACGGTCGTGTATCATGTTGTTCTGTCACGCTTTCCCGCCAAAAATATCCCAGCTATTTCCTCCTCATGGAAATTCACAAAGATTTCACTTTTTCCTGCGCTCTGCTGCCAAAAAAACATTCTGGGAGGGATGAAAAATGTTGTGGCAAATGATTCTGGAAAAGAGGACTATACTGCATAACAAAAAACCTCACGTAAAAGACACACACACACACACGCACATGCACAGGCACTACAGGGATTGCTGCATAATGACAGAATCTGAAATCTGCAAAGAAAACAAAACTGATGGTAAATGAAAAGAGACAATCTCCCTGTGTGTGTGTGTGTGCGTGCGCACGCGTGGGTGTATACTCTTTAAGCGCCTCTGCGCTTTGCTTTTCTCGCCTCATTCCAGCCACGGGATGCTTCCTCTTTTCTCCTGCCGCTTAATACCGCGACTCACTGCGGGACAACGGGTTAACCGGTATCCTCCCTCTCGCTGCGGCGGGGGTCCACCTTGATGAAACTCAGCACGGGGGTTGTGGTTTTAGTTGACTACAGCGCCGGGCTGAAGATAGCCTCACTGGCCCTGCCCAAGCCATGCTAGCTAGCACGGCTCACTGCCTCAATCTGGCCCTGACTGCTAACTCATGCTGGCCGGGCCCAGCCAATTCACCGATGCTCGGCAGGTTATGTACACACAGAGATTCATATAGAAAAAACACACACACACACACAGAGTAAGAAAGGATTTTATATGGGGTAATATACACAAATGTGTGCACACACATTTGTATTTAGTGTTGCACTTCTACTGACTAATGCCATACAAATGAACACACAGTATGTAGGCTAGTAGCATCTGTTTACTTATTAAAGGTAAGTGATTGCAATAGATGTTTATGTCAAATTCTGTCAAACTCCACAAAATAAGCCTGATCTTTGTGCACGCTGAAAATACACAGCACTATCCCAGCCTTGGCAATGTGTGTTCAGTTTTTGGGGGCGACATTTTGTTTTGATGAGTTCAAATATCAACAATCTCCAGGATAACTGACTCCAGCTTAAAGTGTAGGCTACTGTGTATTGTAAAGAATGCTGTACAAATGTAACGGTGTAATGTTAACGGTGCTAAGGTATAGATAATGTACTGTACTTCTGTGGACATCACATCAGTTATAATGCCCGTGTAAAAAAGTAGAAATGTTTGCTTTCTATTTTGAATGTGTTGTATTTTGTCTGTGTGTACAATGTTCTATGTTTGCTAATTGGATCCTGAGTCTGACAATATATTTGAACGGAATTGAAATAAAAAGTGCATTTGACAGCCGCTAGCTCACAGCTAACTTTGGATATAATTACATAGAGATAGTGGTGTGTCTGTGCATGTAGCATACCCCATACTGCATTCTTGCTGTTGCCACATTCACTTTTGGGCACCACAGACGGCGAAGCACCAATGTGTTCACATTTGTTCCATTCAACAGTGATCAAAGCCACACAATAGCTCTTATTCTACATCCTGTCCGCGCTAAGTGCTAGCCTGCGCTGGGATGTGCTAAAGCATGCTCGAAGCAACTGCTGCAGTTATCAAACAGAACTGCGGGGTGTGCGTATGTTGGCGTTCGTGTGCGAGGATGATATCGCTGGCGGCAGGATGAGATGAGGCCTGTGTTTGTCATCTAATCGTTTTTTTATTTTTTTTTGTTTTCGACCAGAGTTGCCGAGCCTGTGGCCAATATGGAGGTGATTACACAACACACAACACAGACTCAGACATGATAGAGCTTACGCTTCCTATAGAGGACTATTTGTATCAAACACAGAAGGAGATATTAGTGTTTGGCGGTGGAAGCTTAACACAAGAGCCCAAAAGAATGGATCCCACGCACAGGGATCCACAAATGAACCTTCTCGCTCTCACGCACACACGCACGCGCACACACACACACACACGTACGTGCACGCACGCACACACACACACGCACAGACAAGTTTGCAGGGGTTCTGAGAGGTTGTGTGTAGAGAGACCACAACATAGAGCTGCACAGTGAAGTAGGAGGAAGCGAAAGGCAACTTGAAAGGCTCCTCTAATGTGGCCCTGGCACGACACACACACACACGCACACGCACTGCTGCAATGACGAGACTGTGACAAACACAACACTTAAACAAAGAGTGCTTGCATCACACACACACGCACACACACGTGCGCAACATTGAGTAAATCACCATATTTAAAATGACATGCAGAATCTCTGGGGAATTATTTTACTTTAATTTGTTCCTAGAGCAACATACTCCTTGTTACGAGATACTGAAAAGTTTTTGTTTTTGTATGTAGGAAACAATGATACAGGGCTAAACTAATGTATGTAATCTTATATCTAAAATAAGATTATGAAATTAAATAATATTCTTTTACAGTTAACTTAAATACTGAAATGTCTCCTACTACTAATGAAAGAATGGGGGGTAGTTCCAGGAACATCGCATAGCTTTTCTCAAACTATGATGGGTTCAGCAACTGTTTCAACCTGCGACCAACACAAGATGCAGTCTTCGGTCCTGGGTTGGGAGTTATATTTCCACCGTTTGGGACCTACAGGTGCAAGAAAATTCTACTACAGGTCTTGTCCAATGGTATAAAACAAGCCTCCGGTAGCTTTATTAAATTATTTATGTTTCTGTTCATGTACAGTGTATATAATTTCTTCGACCAGTCAGATAAGCTTATGAAGCAAACCACATTTTTTTCCTAGGTGTGACAAATGGCCTAGTATAAATTAGAAAGCATTGCTTTCACGCAGAAATATATGAGAATGTAAAACTTTCAAATATATTCCTTGGTACCCAAAGGTAGTCATTTTGTGGCATAAAAAAAATAAATGGAATCCCTCTACCGATGCATCATACTTTCCTCTACTGCCCCAAACTACATATACATAAACAATAATAATGCAAACAAATGTATGCTAAAAAGAAATGTATGTATACGAAGAGATTAACTCTACTCTCTTCAATTTCACGTCACCGCATACATACACACACACACACACACACACACACAAGTTCAGCAAGCTAATGGCCACAAGAGGATTTATATTAATTTGCCTCCTCACCGCATTTCCCCACACTGATCAAACAGGGCCTGTGTGTGTGTGTGTTTGCTCTGTGTATGCAGCCATATACACAGTGCGCACACACACACACACACAAATGCGCGCGCGTGCCCACACATAATGAGCTCTCAATGATCCTTCTGCTCCAGGGCCTGGGGGGTCTGCGGTGGGCTCTGCTCTCTGTGCTGTGGGCACCAAGCTGGTAGACCTCCTCTCCCTGCTCTCTAGCGGTGCCAGCCAGGCCTGGAAGCAGACCAGACCCACATCTTTAAACCGGGGCCATCGCGCTACGCTGAGCCATGGTCTGCAACCGGCCACAAGGTCCCCGGATTACATTCATGACTTCAAACTTTCCAAACTGTCACAATCACAGGCAGAGAGAGAGAGAGAGAGAGAGAGAGAGAGAGAGACAGAGCGAGAGAGAGAGCGAGCGAGAGAGAGAGAGAGACAGAGAGAGACAGAGAGAGAGACAGAGAGAGAGAGAGAGAGAGGTGAAAAATCACCACAGTCAAATAAGACAATACTTAATATCAGTCAGGTAGGTAGAGAGAGTGTGCGTGTGTGCGTGTGTGTGCATGTGTGTGTGTGTGTGCGTGCGTGTGTCTTTAAGGGATGGTGGTTTCTGCCACATGGGAGATGATGTTGATGTTTCCTTTGGTTTTAATGAGAGATGGATAGACAGAAGAATAGTACTGACTGGCAAGCTGACAAGTTAATGGGCTACTACATTGTGTGTGTTAGGGGCGGAGCCTCTCTCCTGTGATCTAATGAAAAGGCCAGTTGATTGAAATATAAAAGAACAATATAAGAAATCGACTAAATCAACAAATATAATACGGTAATGCCACAAATAAATACCATTATCAAGTGTACAATATATAACAACAATACACAGCTCCCAAAGTCAACATAATCATTCAAATTAACTCTCAAGATGTCAACTTCTAAAGCACATGTTTGAGATTAATTGAAAAACCTTAACGTTAACTTAAATTACCATAATGTAGCTTTAATTCAATACTCACTCCTAATAAAAATCTCCTACTCTTTAGTTTGAGAGTTGCAGGTGCTTTAAGACTATGTGCCAAGAGTGCCCCCTGCTGGATATTTGCATAACAGCACGCCACCCGTCAGCCAACCATTACATCGGTTAACAAATTTCATTTCAATCAGCTGTCTGATTCATTGAATATATAGCTTCAATAACGATCTTGAAATAAATGGTTAAAATTGAAAGCATCTGGAAAATGAGTTTAATCACAAGCCGGCTCAATTGAAAAAGCCACAGTAAGGCTTAAGAATAATTCAAAACATGGAAACACAAGATTTTCTTTCAGTTTTCAGATGTTTTTTTTATTTTATTTTTGGTTTCTAGAGAAACATTTTTTGTTTTAAAGCACAGTATTAAAGTAAGGAAAAATTAGGAAAACTTGGCATAGAAGCCATTTACTACAAACACTAGAGCATTTCCACAAGCCTTTATCACCACCCCCCAACACACACGCACGCACACGCACACACACACGCACACGCACACCCACACACACCACCACCCGACCCTTCCCAAACAGCCCCCGCACACACACACACACACGCACACACACACACACACACACACACAATAAAATCACAAGTTAGCCAAGCAGTGAACTCTCAAATTAAACCCACGGAGTTAGAAAGCACCTCGAAGAACAAGACAGACCACCCAAGCAAATGCGTCATTTTATACACTTATGAAAATGCAAGAGTGGGGGAAGGTCCCTGTCAAAAGGTTCAACTAATTACGAGAGGAGGATGGCAACAGAAACTATAAACTGGAGGAAAAAATTAAAAATAAAATACATGTAATAATATTCCCTGTGCTCACCAGTACACGTCAGATGGCAAATATTATTTGTAAGATGGTCTTTTATTTCTGACGTGGGGAGAGGAGGAGGTCATGCATCTTATTATATAGTGGTTGCAGGGGAAAATAGCAACAATGTGTGACTTGCGGTACACACAGTGAAAGATATATGTTTCTTTGGTGCAAGTTTGTAGAGCACAACAAAGTCTTGATAAACCTAAATATTTATGTTCCTAGAGAAAGGAGCAGAAAGTGTGTGGGTACTGCTCATATTTCCATTGTTTCATTGTGTTTACTGTATATATATATTATTTATATTTATGTATATCTATATCACATTTGTTTCATACTGATTGAATATAGGCTTTAACAAACACCTTCTATTCTGTTCTGCAGGCAGGCTGAAAAAGAAACTACAGCCGAGTAAAACACTTCCACATGTCGGCATCCACACAGTGCACACATAAGTATTAACACACACACAGTGTGCGTGTGTATGTGTGTGTGTGAGTTATCTGTATGTGTTCTGATAGGCACCCCATGACACGGTCAGGTTATTTTGTTTTCAGTACAAATACACGTTTCTGGATTCAGTAAAAATGCCTAGAGGTACGACCTACAATCTCAAGTGGATTGAAGGCCTCAAACTCATAATGTTCAAACCAAATACTACATTACTGTTCACATTATTCTGTGAACCAAACATCAGAACATGATGTATAACAGGAAGTAACCTTTAACAATACTGTATAATCTACTCCTCTTATTTTTAGTTGAGAAGCATGATACACGTTTTTAACATTATAATAGCCTTACAAAGAAACAAATATATATACATATAATGTGTATGATTTAAGACTAGCCTAATCTGTTCTCACATAGGCCTAATATTTTTACGGCAGCCTCAACAGTATTGTACTGCTATAACTGATTTTACTGTTACAGTATGTAGAGGGGAGAGAAGTAGTTCTAAATCGTCCAAAATACAATGAAATTGTAGTATTATAATGTAATTAATACAACATACTGTAGATTTCACCGTTTGAGCCTAAATACTAGAATTACATTCTCACAAAATTCTCAGTTTAACCAAGAGGTCTTTTCTTACATTTAAATTTGTGGAGAAAAATTGGTTTGGAATCAAATAATTTGGAGGACTCCCTGCAGTACCTCTGAGAATTCCCTATGGGTCCCGGACCCCCTGTTGAAGACCTCTGGTTTAACCAGTGCAGAACCTGTGGGTCAACCTGTCAACACATATGACACAGTTTAGCATTAGTAAATAACTGAATATCAGATAGTCTAATTCACCGTGTTTAGCACATTTACAGGATAAGGCAGAGATTGGCTGGAGTGAATGTGTGTTTGTGTGCATGTTCCTGGGTGTGTGCATCCGGCCAGTTAGTCTCTCTCAGTTTAGGACTTGAAAACAGGCCTTCTCGCAATTAAGGGCCATTAGCAGTTCACCACGAGTCAAAAGAAAGCCTCTTACCACAGTAAATATACTGTACCGCGGAGGTGAATCACTGAACTACTGTATGCTCACCCTGCGGAGACCCTGAAAACTAATGGGCCAGAACCTACTGGATAGGAGGCGCAAGTAATATTCCCGTATACGTACGCACGCACGCACACGCAATCGCAAAAACTGCTGTGAACTTTTAAACCTAAGGCGGTTCTGCAGAGTTAGCATAATGTCATTACACGTGGACACACAGGCACGCGCACACACACACACACACGCACGCACGCGCACACACACACACATACAGAAGAACAAGACATACAGTAATGGCAGATAATCATCATTTTATTGACTGCTTACAATTTGTACTGTAATGTCATAGCTGCTGTCTATAAGAGCCAGACCATCCATAGCCTACACTACACACACACACACACACACAAACTGCCTGTCCGCTCCCCCTGCATCACACTCCGCCACCTCGCTCCATTGTTCTGTCTCCGTGTGCACCAGTGAGCCAACTCACCAGCAGAATGTGCACATTTATGAGCACAGCCAGTGTGCGTATGTAGCCCAGCCCGGGCATGCGTCACGCCCAGGCCGTTGCACGCAAGAGCATACGAGCATGGTACAAGTACACACACACGCGCCCCTCCACAACCCCCTCAAACTACAGTCGCACACACACATTCAATATTATGCACAAGGAAAGGGAAAACCATATATGTGCTTACAAACACAAACACACACACACGTACACCTACACACAGGAGCAGCTACTGATCAGTATCTGTAGAGTAAAAGAAGCATTGTAGCCGTTAGCATGCTATCCTAATGTTGTTTATTGCAGAGTTGGTTTGGCTGGAGTAGCGAGACCATGAAGGGAAGAAAAAAGAACCCCTGCCACCCATAGCATCTGTCAAAACTGGAGAATTCACACTCCAGTCCTCACACTCATTGCCAGAACTGTCCCTGATAACATTATTCATAATTTGTAAGCTTTTAGTATTATCATAATATGCTTTCATGTTTTTGTTCATGTAGAAAACTAGCGGACTGTTTATTCAGTAATCCAAATGTAGACTCAATATACTATTAATGTCAACAACGGCCCTGAAGGGAACATGGATTCCACAGGGACCGGAACCTGTATATATATATCTAACCGCCATGCAATCACACAGCTCCCACCAGCCAACCTCTGCTGCCCTAACAACTCTAGTGCGTACGGGTATGAACTACCAAAACGCACCAAGACACAGACGATTGTCTGACCTCAGCACGACATGTTGCTATACATTAACACACAAGGCTACACTCCCTGCTGTATTGTCCCTGCCAGGCCACAAGCCTGTCCATTCATGACCCCATACGAAAATCCTGTAAATGGTTGGAGCCAACCGTGGCTGGAGCTAATCTGCTTGACTGACACAATGGATGCTTGGGGACGTGGCCGATCACTGAAAACTCAACATGGCGATTAATAGGGGAGGAGAATTGGTAACGGAAATGAAGACTCCATTATGTGACTTTTAATGAGAGTCACACACACTTCGTGGGGAGATGATGAACACAAACCCCTGTGTCACAGATGAACACTACCGGCCAATGCAGACGCAAAGTCAAACCCAGTCAATGGAATTTGACTTGATGTGATTTGATAAAGATTGACTCATGACACATGAGCCTGTGTAGTACACACACACACACACACACACACACCAGCCATCCACCAAGGCCAAATAACAGGTCAAAAGTTCATGAGGATACAAAAACCTGAGAAAATCCCTGAGTCCAATGTGCTCCCTTTCACACACACACACAAACTCACACACACACGCACACACACACACACACACACGCACGTATACTGTATAAAATACCATATTTTTTATTTTAAACACATGAAGTATATATAATACTTTATTATTATGTATTATAATATATAATATATGAAGCAACGTTACAATAAGAATTTAATTGACATGGACAGAAGTGTCTTAACTAAGCCACATGAAAATTAAATTGTATAATAATTCTATTATACGCTATACGTGCAATAAATGCTAAGTCATACATTTAGATTTAAATGTTTTTTAAGTACTACTGAGGGGATGGAGTGGAAGAAAAGTTTGGGTGGATGTTTTTTTTTTGTAGGGATCTGCTTTGTTTTGTTTTATATGCTGCTATACTACTGTATGTAATTAATTACTTTTTTATTGCTTTATTTTTTATCTATTTATGTTACACTATCTATCTATCAATCTATCCATCTATCCATCTATCTATCTATCTATTATTCTACTAATTTCACTCATGTATTATTATGGAAGCCATTCGTCCTCCGGAGAGAAATAAATTATATGTGTGCCTTTTCTCCATCTTTTCAGGAAATGCCCACTTCAACATGGCCACCTTCCCACCCCTCAAGCAGATTACACAGAACACTTTGGACTGCGTCACAAAACCAGGCAAGCATCCAGAAATTAGGGAGACAAGGAGGAGAAGCAGTAAAAGTAGAAGGAAGTAATAGAGGGAAGGATTGCAGATAAATTAAAGGTGTAGCAAGTAATTGTACGCTAATTTACTTTTTTGTTAAATTCACCAAATACGGTGTTTCCCTGCAGTCCGCTAGCTTACCGTTCTCTGGGCGTGCTGAGAAAATGATCCTGTTATTCTACACAGCCCTGACCCTAGCCTTCACAATGCATTTCCAATGTGTGGGGCGGAGCTTCTGAGGGAGCGCCCATATGATGGCATTGAAGGGAGAGGTGCTTTTGTTTTGATTTCAGTACGCAGTTAGCAAGCACCCCCCACATGGCCACTCCTGGTTGGAGTGGCCATGAATTTGCTTCGTTCACCATTGGACTGCGGCGATGGCGACAAAAGAATGTGTCTGGGGCCTTGAACACATGTAAACCAGTGGGGGGTGGCCCACCGCAGTGATATGGCTATGCCATGTCCCCACACACACACACACACACACACACGCGCACATCATAAATACACCACAATCCTCAACTTTATATGCATTATTAAGGCACACACACACACACAATACCTGTATGTACAGTATACAAGCATGTACAAAGGCAGCTGCAGGCCAGATACAGTATTAACGCACTCTATCCCTCTGCACAATCTCTCTCTCTCTCTCACACACACACAAAGGCGTTCATCCTTTCTAGCCCACTTCCTACACCGCCCACCTTCCAGCTCCCCCGGCCAGCTGGCAGCCATGTGACTATGGAGGGGTTTCTACTTCCTGTTTCCTGTCATTATAATAGATGGTGTGGAGCGGGTTCCACACCCCCTCCCTGGCTCCTGAACGCAGCTCAAGCAGAGAGACATGCACCGACAGCTAGCATTAACTCTGGTGGTGGTCAGCGCTAGCATCACGACATATTATGTGACATATGTATATATATTTCTATATTCCTATTAGGCTTTCATTCGTGATACAGCACAATAAAAACCTGACATGAGACAGTTGGTAATGTCTTGGTTTTCACTGCGATTACATTTAAACCACTATGCTCTAAGCCGATAACCTGCTGTAGTTGTTAGTTTACAACAGGCACTAGTGGGATTGGTGAAGTACATTTAAATGAAAAATACAGATACTTGTAACTACCCCCCCCTCTCCCCCAACACACATGCACACACACACACACACAGTTTTGTTAGCAATGGAGGGACATTGATGAAACATTGCCAACTATGTGCTATGTGTGTACTGCATGTGTATGTGTGTGCGTGTGTGTGAGGGCGCATGTGCGTCTGGCCTGAGAGACACATATTCCGCAGACGCATCCGTAGAACGTCACAACAAGTGTCCACATTAGGGTAAATAAATATTCATACTCTGGCTGTCAATTGGCATACGGTTCCATTTAGAGGAGCAGCGCTGCAGTTCCAGTAACTGTCACCCAGCCGTACATCCTCGGCACTCGCAGCCCTCCAGCAGAACAAGGCTGACAGTAAACTGAAACCTTTGCCTTGAATCAGCCACCAGTTTCATGCCAAATACAATGCAGGCCTCGCCTCACTTACGGCCATATGGATGTGTTTAGGCAGTGGAACTGCTGTGTGTGTGTGTGTGTGTGTGTGCATGCACGTATGCATGCACGCGCGCGCACGCACACACACACAGTATGTAGAGGCACACGGGACACGCATGTTCTGTATGGGCGCACACTGTAGACGCAAACACACACACATTTCCTAAGGCATAACCAAGCTGTCGAACTATTTAAACCCACCCCCGGTCTGAAGGACGCAGTGGAATTAACAACTGTTTTATTAAACTTTTTTTTTTTTTAAAGGAGCTTGTGTAAAATGAACAGCCTAGTTATGGTGTGAAGCGCCATGAAATGTAATAACATATACAGTAATAAAGCTACCGCTGACACGTCTAGCAGTAGCATAAGGTTGCTCGTTAGTTTTTTTTTTTCACTTACGCCGGACATTTCTTTAGCTAATCACTGCTAACGCTATTAGCCGTTTTTCTGCTCCGCATGATGTAGCCTAACTGCTGTATGACGTTGTCAGAGGGGGAAGGGGGTTAGCAGCAGAGGTGAAGGTAGTGGGCATGTTAGTGTAATATTAGTATGAGAAGAGAAGCTGTGCTTTTCCCCCTCATTCATTACCACCCACACATACCTTGTAGACTATATGAAGACACACAGACAGACGCATGCACGTGTCTATACACACTCACTCCCACACCAAAAGCTTAAATATCTCTCAGGAAGCTTCTTGGATATCTCTCATCTGTCAGTCTGTAACTACTTATATCCAAACAATCATGGAGGACCCAGGTCTTTCTTCTTCCCACTCCTCCTCTTTAAAGGCTTCAAATTACTCCAGATTTTCAAGGACGTTTGACCACACAGACACAGCAAAAATCATTGCTATCTCCTGTTGTCTTTGAAGGACTTTGATACCTTGCATGTATCCCAAATGGCTTCTGTAAGGCGGCACAGCCAGGGAGCGTCCTCCGAAGCACAGTGTGTCAAATGTGGTACAGACGATGTACTTTACAACCTCCTGCCTTGGTCAGGGTATATCAATATGTAGTTTCTACATGCGTAATACCTTAACCGACTTAGCATTTTTCCTGAAATCCTATACACTTGCGACTCTATTGTGCTTCACTATTTAGCTTTGATCTGCTAGTCAGCCTGTTTAAGATGCATACAAGGACACTCAGGCCAGAAAAAGACCACACACAGTTATAGTTAGAGTACTTTTGATAGAGACAGCAAATGTATTGCATTCTAAAAGCATTGCGATGTCTGATTAGTTGGAGGTGATCCAATCGCCAACTGACAACGCTGACTGACTACGTTGACTATTATCGGTACATGCACGAGCACACACACACACACACACACACGCGCACGCTCCCCTACCTTCAGACAAGTGGGCAGTGAGGGGGGTCTGCGTCTCCTTGCAGTAAGCGACCACCTCCCTGGGTAAGAAGTCTACTTGTGTGATCTTCGAGGCCCCTAGTCTGTGCATCCTTCTCCTGGGGAACAGAGGTTATTCTCCACAAATAACAATATGGACAATATTATAATATATTTTCCCTGATAGGTTAATTAATGTGTTTATTCTTAAATTATTTAGCAATTATTTACTTAAACAACTCAATTCAATTCCACTATGGAAAAATAATAATATCTCTGATTTTACTATTTATTTTAGTTTTTTTACATGTTGTGCAATTTATGTTTTCATGCTTATATTGTTAGAATTATTTTATTTTTATAATTCTTTTACATTTACAGTACATTTCTACCATTATATATTTTTAAATCTCCAGTCGTCTCTTAATTTTTGCCAGAGCTGTATATTAGCTGTACATTAAATTTTTCTTTACAATAAAGTATTTGCCGAGAAACCCTTCCAGGTGTCAGAAGGCATTAACAAAGCATTGTGTGGTCGGCCTAGAGCAGTGAAGGAAGATGTGCAGTACCCAAGCTCAGAGTCGGCCTGCAGCTGCAGCACAGAGGGATCGCTGTCCCACTGTAGTGTCCTGACATCACCACAAGGAGGCGACGAAGCGCAAGGAGACAATACCAGCAGTTATATTGACACCATACTGTTACAAACCTTAAACTGCCAAACACACACGACAAAGAGACAAACGTGTCCATGTGTATTTATCATGTGTAAATGCATGTACACACAGCCATCAGCAATCACTATTGTCACACTGAACTGCTGATATTTTATGATGTATGTTATTTTAAATAGCACACAAATACAGCAATACAGAAAATTAACTCAATTGAACAACCAAATGGAATGTTTCCCAGAAAAAATAAAAAACCTAGTACTCCTCTCCTTCCATTACATGCATTAATGTTCTGCCAGGAAGCTATTACAGTCACTGTGCTTTAAATACACATTGATATTTCATAGGATAACCTCAAATGGTTTGCCACAGAAAACTCATGACCCTGACATGTTTAAAACCATATGAAATTGTGGGATCCTTGCCCTCTTCCCCTCTCTCTCTCTCTCTCTCTCTCTCTCTCTCTCTTTCTACAGTAGCAAGACCATTTATTCAAACCAACTTGGCAATACACATAAAGCTAATCCTATTTTTGGATACCGTTTAACTGGGTGCACAGTAGCCTACTACTTCTGCTTCATGTGACAATTTGAGCCAGATAAGGTATTTAGCCCATTAACAGTAATTTATTTAGAGAAATCATGAAGATTTCACATCAGAAACCCATCATATTAACATTTCATCTTACATGTAACAGTGCTAAAACATTTTGTTGTGTGCCATGCATGCCATGCAAAATGGCAGGGTAGGATACAGAGTTTTGCACGTCACTTGAGTAGTTTCAGCCTGATTTATGGGTCGTCACTCACAAAACTCCTCTCTAGCTGAAACTAAACATGCTGTGACAAGTCTTTGGAGTGCGTTACGTCTTTTGATAACACCTTCTAGGAGTGGCGGTGAGCATGCCCATTAGACCTACAGCCCCTGCCACACTGTGCCAGTCAAGAGTGGCAAAGCATTTCTTTACCCTGTCAAGACTGCCTGTTTTACAGTAACAGCACTGACACTTTGAGAAGTGGATTGTCAACTCTGTGAAAGCCAGAATGACTTGCACGGCTCAAACCATGCGAGGAAAACAAATCATACACGCAAGCTGGTGTCCAGGACAACACCTGGGAGGGGAATGGGACGGGAAGTGCGCTGTGAGGCTCAACTGGGACCCACTGGTTGGACCTCTGACAACACTGTGTGTGTGTGTGTGCCCCGCATTACTGTAACTCAGCGAGGAAGGGAAGGAGGCACATTCTTGAGTTTGAGGTGAAAATGCTTACCTGTCGCTCTGTGCTTGTGACTTGTTTTTAGAGAAACCTGACCTAAGAGGGGACACACACATACTGTACACACACAGCCACAAAATGGCATGCCATACTCTGGGAGAAAATCCTTGATTCCGGGTATTGGAGCTCGCCAACTCACCAATTTGTAAAATCCAATTGGTAAAAGCTAAAAAGAAATAGGAAATAATACTGTAATCTTGGATATGAGTTTTTGTTAGCGTGCGGCGTGTTCTCCAGCTCCAATACCAACCCTTGCCACACCAGAACAACACAGCACTGATGAAACCTGTGGGCACTGACCTTGTGCGCAACAGACAACCTACAGTAACACACACACCAAAGCAAAATGCTAGTGGAATGAATGAGACTCGAGGTGAATGATGAGCTAGCTATACCACAGTACTATGAAGATAATATTAGTTCCTAAGGTTAGTAAACGGCTAAAAGCCGTTGGGATCTTTGGGATAGCGTATGATAAATGATAAGACTACACTAAAAACAGACAACACCAACGCCAGTGAGATGCATCCTTACCTGTATCTGCTGTGTAATTGACAAAGCAAAAGACAAAGTTACACAGATGTTTGTCAACATCAACATATCTATTATGATCAAGTGTCCATTGTGATCACAGACCACTAACACACATGAACACTGCAGCCTACTGTACTGCAATGTACTCTTTGCAAAGAGCAATCTAATCAAATGTGATGCAAACACTGAATCATTGTGTTCTTGTGTCTAACAAAACTTTCAGCAAGAAACACACTAAACCGTTGACACATTGAACGTGACTGGGAAGAGGCATCGCCCTACCTGCCAACTGGTCCTCCATCAGCAGAGTCTTGGCTGCCGGCCTCGCTGGGCGTGCTCACTGATTTGGAGGGGGACATGGGGGTCGGGACTAAATAATGAAAATAACACGAATCTAACATTAACGGCTGCAGTGAATGGACTGCTCAACCCAAGCAATGACAATGAAACGGGAGAGGGTCCAATTAAAAACAAGACAGGTGAAATTATGGGAAAGCAAAGGAAATGATGGATAAGGAAATCAAAGAACCAAAATATAATTAAAACAAAACAAAAGAAAAGAGGGGAAAGAACGTCAAATGTTTTCTTGATTTTGAATTCAACTTTTTATTTTTGAACCATTCTGAGCTACATCCTGGGTTCTTCTATGTCTACAGTAGAACACATTCAAGCTAATAGCCACAGACAGTAGTGGCCTCTCAAGTGGTGTTGCAATGTCTAGCCACTAGACGGCGCTGCTGGATAAGAGAATTTCACTCAATCTTGCTAGGGGTGATGTTGCATCGTGCAAAAAAAAAAAAAAAAAAATATATATATATATATATATATATATGTATGTATATATTTATTTTTGTAGAAAATGTTTAATATAGTTTATTGTTAAGTACCGGTTTGATACTTATGAATGAACAGAATTGTTTCTCTGTTCAGGAAACAAAGACAAAAATAACACAATGATGAGATTAAGGATGCCACTATAAAAATGACACCACATTTTATTTATAAAAAGACAACACGCATACCAAAATCATAAAAATCTTAATAATACATGATACTTAATGAATCCACACAAAACTTAAGATAATTAATGATGTCCATAATGTTCATGGTTAACGTTACATATTAATATCAAACCTTTTTAGGATTCTAGTTTTGTTTTAGTCATTTTGCACATTCCCTGTAAGTGTACAAACAACAAACAACTAAATAGTTTCTTGGTCGTGGGGGATGGAGGAGGGATACTTCATCTTTTGATGCTGTAATTAGGTTCACTAAATCTTCAGAAGTAGTGGTTTCGCTGGAAGATTAAAGGGAAACTCCTCTGTTTTAATTAATTAACTAATTAATTAATTAATTAACTAGCATTGTGAAACCATCCTGATTTCACAAGCTTCAGTTTGACTTCGTCGTGAGGATCAGTCTGGGCATCTTAAAAATCACTGCGCTTGAGTCCGAGCAACCATTGTCACGACCAATCAGCACCGTGACAGCTACGGAGGGGCGTGGTTTCGGCGTGCCAAAAGTGAAAGCGACTCAAAAACTATAAAGATGCTGCAACATCATTGGTTGATTAGAATGCATTAGAAGAGCACAGAATGGTGAGAAATTATTTTCTCACTCTTCTGGCTTTGGGCACGAGTCCCATTTAACAGTTAGCTCCGTTGGTTCACAGCTTCACTCAATCACCTGCCCTTTTCAAACAGCTTCAATGGAGGGCTCCCCAGATAGTTGTGTGCAACAAACCATCTATCTTAGAACATCATGTCCCATTTAAGCTATACTTCACACTGTTTACTCAGAATATGATCTACTTCTTTACCCCCGTATAGCCACGCACACAGAAATGCTGGGTTTATGTATAACACAATTGAGGAGTGTACCTTTAAGCAGCTTCACTCAGGGAGAGGACAGTATAATGTGGCGTGTACCTAGTGGAGGCTCCGGGGAGATGCCAATGCTCTGTAGCAGGGCTTCAGTCTCCCTGCGCTTCCGATCCAGGTCTGAGTCCTCAGGGATGGCTTCTGCCTTCTGCTGGCTCTCCGTCTGCACAGGGAAGCGTGATCACTAATAACGTCATGCGTGTACTGTGTTTGTGTGCTGTCATGACAGTGACCCCGTGAACGCATTCAGACCACAAACTGTCACCACAGTGTCACGGGAGTGTCACTCAGCTGCATGGATCTACTCACTTTATTCCTTACCTCTTTCTTCTTCCTCTCCTCTTCCTTTCGCTTTTTCTCCTCTCGTATCTGGGCCAGGCGCTGCTTCTTGCGCTCCAGCTCAGCTTTTAGGTCACTTTTGTCTGACATGGTTCCCTACGGTTTCTACTACAAACACAAAGGCACAGGAAAGAGCTTACATGTGAGGGTTACGCTGTATGGCGTGGCTTGATACCTGATTGTACCAGCTATAGATGGCTAAACCTGCATGCCTAGCTGACACTTAATCATAAATAGGTCTACTTGGCCAATGTGCAAAGATAACCCAATAATTACAGTCTATACTTAAAGGTATGGTAAGTAATTATCAAGAACACTTCAAATCAAAACAAACACACGTCGTCCTACAATGCCATAGGGTGCTCCCTCAGAAGCTCCGCCCCACACATTGGAACACATTGCAAAGGCTAAGGTATTGTTGTTGTGTGTGCGGCCTGAACCACTTTGTTTGTGTTCCAACTTACAGAGCCAGGGCTGTACCAGATACTTTTTTTCAGCACACAAAAAAGGCGGGCAGCTAACAGAATGCAATGAGATAGTTGAGAATTTGACTTGCTAAATCAAGTAATCCATCATATGTATGTAGAGTTTATGATTTGCTTACTATACCTTTATGACCCTTTAATGGAACTGAATGACTCCAAATTAACTTGAAGGCTTGATTCAGGTGTCTAGAACAACTGCACTTGTGAAGCTGGGTATAGAATCCAAAAACTGGGTTGGTCTACATTTTGTGTAGCCAGTATCATAATTAAATTAAGATCAGTGACTGTGGGTTAGCCCAGGGAATCATGTGGGCAGAACATTTGGAAGGTGGAGTGCAAGAGACTAATGCTTTGCTATTTTATGATAGGAGCAAGCTCTCATGAGTTTACATGACTCCCGTGTGCTTACTGCAAACTACTGAATATGTTATTAATTTCAATAATTTGTAGACAAACTGTAGGTCTACTGTCCTTAGATGATATAGGCTACAACAAAATCCAGCCTATGATTGGGGCATCTGGTATTTTAATATATAATACCCAAACGTTTATCCTAAAGCTGCACAATAGAGTGGGTAGAGAAGATCTATAAACAGGCAGACGCGTGCACGAATAGGCAGTTTTGCATTCGTGGAAAATAGAGAACTGACTACTAAAAAGTTAACTGTCACAATGTCACAATGTCTAAGCGAAATATTTCAAAGGATGGGTTCGGTCGTTAGACATTACATGTTTGTTATAGCATATGGATTATGTATAGAAAGCATATTACCCTAAAGACTTGAAAACAAAATGGTACGATAACTTCAAGCAGACACTAACAAAGAATTAGCTCACAAATAATATAGCAGTGTGCAGCCTACCTTATCCTGCTATTGACAATGATGTGTCACAGGCAAAGATGCTGTCTCACTGCTGCACCCCGGCAATTCACCACATCCCCTTTCAACTCGACTGAGTCTATACAATAGGTAAACATATGTTATTTGTTCTATTTTGCCAAGTTCCTAGTAAGACTTGTAACATTTAACTATCCGACGACACAGATATTAATAAAACAGGTGCATTACACACACTGCATCACTGACAAAAAGGATGCTGAAAGGGAGAGGAAATCCCTCCCCTTTTCCCATTTCACGACAACTATATCGCCATCTTCTGGGGATTAACTGTTAGTTGACAAGCAACACATTCATTATCTTTGAGTTCATCACGACGGTTGAAATAATCTTAAATGTTTTAGACGGTGGTTCAGCCACATCTACAGACATATTAGGCTACGTACCGGTGGTAGACTAGTGGGCTACCGCACAGAGCACGGTGCTTATTGGTTTAACGTTTAAATGCCGCTACATTCCGGATATTAGTTTATATGTAGGCAATTCACAAGGTTTATAATTTGATAAATTAACAACACATGATTCAAGCAAAATAAGTTGACTCCGTAGAATCTATCGCCGCCACCTCGAAAGCACGTTTAACCCCTCCCACTGCCCCCTGAACGACCATCGTCGCTCGATGCTCATTGGATAAAATCGACGTGGATCTCGATCATGTTTATAAACATCTCGTTGCAGCCAGCTCTCGGTGGAGGTTGAGTTGAAAGTCATATTGAAAATCACGTTGGAAGATGCCTAGAAACTATTCGGAATATTAAATTGGTTGTACTCCGATGGGTTTAAGAATCATATGTTTCTCCGGTTGATGGGTAATACATTTTTGTCCATCGAAGCCGAAGGACATTCTGTCCTTCGTTGACAATCTGAAACATGAAGTTCGCTCAATTATTGAGGAAAAACAGCTCTATGTATGTAATACTAAAACAAGTGGAGCGGTTTGCCAAGTTTTCCCCCTCTCCATTGTCTATGAAGCAATTCATTGACTTCGGTAAGATTGATTACTTTAATCTCACAATCTCGCATAACTATCGACGTATTGATGTTTCTGAATGACAGTGTTGGCCCCTATTTGTTATAGGGGGGCCACTCAATTACATTTAATTGTGTGCAACTGGAGATGTTTGGTAAAGTTTTGATGTAGGCTAATAAGTGTACAATAGTAGGCTATGTATTTACTATAATAAAATAATAAAACAATAATATAACCACCATGAAATTGAAATGAATGTAGCCTATGACTGCACAGTTAGCCTAAATAAGATATGCATACGTTGTCCTGGGTCAACATGCTTTCCCAGAATGTAATTTGACTAAGGGCGTTCCTCTGCTGATAATGCAAGTTATTTAGGAAGAGAGTTTTTTCGTTGTCATGGGATTGAAGTTGCAGTGCAGATTTTTTGTTTTTTTTTGCTGACTCTTTGTCATGACCACAGGTTCAGCCAATGCATGCGAGAAGACCTCCTTTGTCTTCTTGCGACAAGAGCTTCCTGTCAGATTAGCCAACATCATGAAGGAAATAGACTTCCTCCCTGACAAGCTCCTTGGCACTCCATCCCTGCAGCTCCTCACCAGCTGGTAGGCCCATCCAAGACCCCCCTCTCTCCCACCACTTCCACCACCTTCACTGTCTTTTCTAGAGAGACATTATTTACAAGTTATTTATAATTCTTTCAAGGCCATTTTGACAAATGTATCAAGTCTCATCTTGACCGTTGAACTATACAGTAAAACCTGTATATTAGAGTTTATGCATTCTGCATTCGTAGAAATTGGTAAGTGTTGAATTACTGTCTCAATCTTTACAAAAACCTTTACTATGACTAAGCATTTTGATCGAGAGTCCCACAGACATTCTTTGAGTCTAACTTACACCGCCCGATCTCCTCCAATCCGCTCCTAGAAAGTGGATACTCCACCCTCAAGATCGATATGCAGCTAAAGAATGCCTTGCACACTCTATAGTGATCACGTGCTAATGATGGTTTTCAGATGGTGTTGTCTGAGCCACAGTGACAAGTCTTTCCAAATTGTAGCAGCACCTTACTGTATATGCTGCCAGTTATTAGCCTTGTTGAACTTGATTATGGGAGGTTGGCAATTCTCTTATCCACCTTATGTAACACGTTTTTATACAAATGTATGTTTTCTGCACACTTGTCTTAAGATATGTTGTGTGATTATTATAAAGGCACGTAACGTTTTGATTCATTTTGTTTTTCTGGTATAAGTTGGTCTTGGTAAATTTCCACATATTTTTTTTGTCTCACTCAATGTCAGCCCTTAGTTTCATACACACATACAGCAGAACACTGTGTACCATATTACAGACAGCATGGTGTAGTGGAGACTGAATGACCGACAGTAAGGGCTTAAATCCTGTCCTAAACGTCATAACTGTTATGGGTAACTGCAATCCGTTTTAGTCCACATGCTGAAACCAATGGTCTGTTTTTTTGCAAATAGTTAGCCTATTATCCAATGTGTTGTTTGCTTATGACCAGCTACAAAAATAGCACTGCAGCCAGTGTCATGAAACATTGACTGGTTATGTTTCCACCATTGGACTGCTGCTGTAGTATGGGTAATCTCTGAACCCTCCCAACTTAGATAAGCCTTCCTGTCTCTTCGTTACAATGCACTACTACTCTACCACCTCTTATGCTTGGTTATTCTGTAGGCATGTTGAGAGCGAGCGTATTGTTATGCTGTTTGTTTGCCTTATTATATCAAGACAGTAACCTGCATGGGCCTACAGTATAGTCAGCTTGGGTCCAAGTGAGTCCCAGACAGAGCACTGAAGGTCAGCTAGGAGACAAAGCTGCCATGCTCGAACACACGTCTACAGTACCACTTGTGTCACCTTTCACCCAGTTTCCCAGCGCCACAGAGAACACAGCTGCTAAATCAGCATTCAGCCACAAAGTGACTTCCTCACTCGTTGGTCCACATACAAAGCCTAAGAAACTGACAGGCTTCAATGTACTAGCCTCTGTCTCTAGTCTGTGGTCAATGTGATTGTCCTCTTTCTAGGCGTAGGTTTGGAAAATGTTTTAAAGCAGTGTAGAACGTTTGTTTAACAGCACTTCTTGTCTCCCCCAGGTACTCTCGGAGTCTGTTGGAGCTTGTGGAGTTCTTAGAGAAAGACCCAGATGACAAACGGGTTCTTTTACAGTAAGTAAAGAAACAATGTAGGGCAGTGCTGTAACAAGTATGCACACTGCTTGGGTGGGCGTGTGCCTCCATGCCTATGTTGAATTGTGGATAAGGGCGTCACGCATGATGCTTATTGTGTTATGAGGATACAGCTCTACTATGCACTGACTAGGCTATACTGTATGTTCAATAAACATTCACTCATGCATGCTAATGTTGAAGCAATGCATGATGCCATTACAGTCTGCTTTTATTTAGTCGTTGCATGTTCACAGAGGTATGGGTGCATGCAGTTGGTATCTTAAAATAGAATACCTGTCCATTCTGGAATCAGTTACCAGTGACCATCCACTCGTTATTGAACAGTTGCTATCATGTAAGTGAAGAGACATAGGCCCTCATTTAAAAAATAATATATATAGATTATGGCAAAATACTACATTTTGTAAAGCCAGTCTATATCAGCGAAGGGAACTGTAGCATTGAGCCATACTCCTGCATGACCCAGAAAAGGTGCTTTGGCCTGCGGGGTTCTGATCGTATAGCGCAGATTAACAGGCTGTTATATGATCATCCAATGGTGACAGAATGTAGCCCACAGTATGCCCAAAGAGTCCTCTATACTGTATGTTGTGGTTCACTACATTCAGGTACATTTTTTTAAAGGCTAAACACCATAAAATATGATGAATCTGAAATGTCATAAAAATTAACAAATAAATGAACTTTCCAACCTTCTATTTAAATAGGCTAAGATAAATCAACTATATATGCCTACTATAGTAGACTAGTATGCCTATATTAAGGTACCATTAGCCGGCCAGGACAAAGGTGGTGCGTAGTTGTTTCGCATACCTCTTCTCCGAGCCGGTCAGAGAAGTGTCTCTTCATGAACGTATTACAACTCTCCATGTGGTAAACTCTAGGGGCCATAGAGTAGACTCATGACTTTAGAGCTGTGCTACTCTAATACAAATCCTTAGTTGTAAACACACACGTATCAGAACATTGCGGTACGACACTAGAATGGACGAAACTTGTGTAAAGGCTGTGAAGTGTTAGTGTGGATCGGTGGCAAGATAAATACTCTTTGACACGAGATAACTGAAGTTATTTTATTGTTATATCCTCATATCTTGACGTGTGCTTACAGGTTCACAGAGACTCTTCTGAACGTGCGTAACCGGCACAACAATGTGGTTCCCACCATGGCACAGGGCGTGGTGGAGTACAAAGAGGCCTTCGGCGTGGACCCGGTCACCAACCAGAACGTCCAGTACTTCCTGGACCGCTTTTACATGAGCCGCATCTCCACGCGCATGCTCATGAACCAGCACAGTCAGTATAGCACTCGGTGATGATCAGTGAGTTCAGCTCATGAACCAACACACTCACACTTAAAGCCCTCCTGCTTGCCTGCAGTATCAATAGCCTATTTACACAGCATTGATTACTGCTGCGGGAATAGGCAGCCATAGAGTGAGTAACCGACACAACAATGCCACTGTTTTTTGTTGTTGTTTTTAAAGATGTTGATATTGTGTATGTGCAGTAAGCTGGTGTATTTTTCCATACTGTAATGTGCTTTCCCACCCCAACCATTCAATTACACAATAGTAGCTAAAAGATATGGGCCATTACTGTTTATTGAATTACTTGTATCTATTTCTCCACAGCACTAATCTTCGATGGCAGTGTAAATCCAGCCCACCCTAAACACATTGGCAGCATTGACCCCAGCTGTGATGTGGTGGACGTGGTAAAAGGTAATGGAAGATACTGATTTCTATAGATAAGGAACTGTACTACGATTGCTGGGCTGGCTCTCTTGTCAGTATTTCCACTGCAAGGTGTTTTGAGGAAACCGTGATAGTTGGACTTGTTGCTCTTGTCTATCCTGTTGTATATTATGATACTGTCCAACTATACAAGAGATAAAGTGACTGCACAGCCAATATACACCAGCACGCGCTCGTGTATATTGGTGTGTACCTGAAAGCTTACAGTATATCTCACAGGGCCATTCAGTGTTGTTCCCATAGAACAATGCTTATTCCCCTATATTATATCAGCATTCTGCTCAGTGCTGCAGTAGGTGACCATATGAGAGAATTATTTTGTGTATCGTCAAATGTAAATTGGAGAAACTTGGTTATCAGCAAAGGAAAAAACCATGGCTTTAGAAGGCTTTGTTGCTTAAATGTACATGTTTAGAAGAAATCTCACACGCTTGGTCTAGCTCTGTCAAGCTAGACCAAAATGCCACAATACATTACAGGACACAAACTGATATTCTCTCTTTTTTGACATTTTCTTAACCGCATCTATCGTCTTCCCCTCTCTGCAGATGCTTATGAGACTGCTAAGATGCTCTGTGAGCAATACTACCTGACCTCCCCTGACATGGACATATCACAAGTCAACTGTAAGTCTTGCAAGCACCAAGCTGCTGTCTGTGTGTGAAAACAAATACTATTATTTTTAAAATGTATTGGAAATAAGGTTGTAGGATATTGTTCTTGTTTCATTATGTATTTTCTGTTGACATAACCACAGGACAAGGTAGCTTGGCTTGTGTTGACATATGTCTTTTAGCCTACCAGTGATTACCTAACTGTTGGTTTAGCTGAGACACTCTGTGTCGTCGTTGTCGTCCCCCAATGGCTCATGGTTATACATTCACTCTGGTAGGGACATTTTAATGGAGTGTTGTTTCCTTTCTCAAATGAAAAGAATTGTTTTTTCACAGCCAAAAACCCTGACCAACCTCTCCACATAGTCTATGTTCCGTCACACCTCTACCACATGCTCTTTGAGCTCTTCAAGGTACAGTAGTGAGGATGACAAATGTATACTGATGCTTTTTCATACAAACAGATTATATATGTATATGTGTGCTTAGATTAGTACTGTATCTTATGCAGTGTATTACTCACAATGTATATCATTCTGCATAATAGTATTAGCCCAGTTAGCAGCGTCACACAGTTTCGTAAAATGCATCTTTGATTTTCCCAGAATGCCATGAGGGCTACAGTCGAGACCCATGAGTTGAGCCCAAGATTACCACCAATCAAAGTTCGGGTTTCACTGGGCGCCGAGGATCTGACTATCAAGGTACAAGTATTCTGAATGTACATTACCGCAACAAGATAACAATGGCAGTAAGGTGGGATTCTGGATGAACAGGAGACTCTAGCCATAAAGCGATAAAGAAGCTCTTGTTAGTATGTGTCAAGATGCTACTTTGTACTTCGATGTACGGGTCATGTATCCACTATTATGATATGAACGGTTCACTTAAAGGCCCTTATTTGCTGGATATAAGATAAACCTTTATGACATGTCAAGGGACAAAATGTAAACAAATTAGTGCGAAGCCACGCAGTTTAAAGGCACACTACTTGATTGCATTAGTAGTATAGTATACTAAGGGCATGATCACACCGACGCGCGTCGCTAGCAAAACCATTGTTTTCCTATGGTACGGCGCGACTGGCATGCGTGTTTCTATGGCGCCGCGCTTTGCGTTTTTTAAATCGTTTTAAAGACATGCATAACATTTAAATATCCCTGACTTTTCAGCGCAGGGCGTGGAGTCGCGCTGTTCGTCAATGTGACCCTGTTGGCCCTGGTGGCCGTTCTCTTTGGCGCAGGCAGAGCGTCTCAGTGCGATCGGGGGTTTATCAAAGCGCTTTTGAAGCGGCCGCGCATTTAGCGACGGGTCTCGGTGTGATCGGGGCCTAAGATGCACACGTCACTGCCCCACCTCACTCAGACAACAAACACAGATGTTGAGGAATGTGACCGCTTTAGGGGAAGGGTAGGGAACAGTTCAAGCCCATTACTGCTGATGGAAGAGGAGTAGAGAGGATTGCCTGCCACTTAGAACTTGTGTGCTGTGTACCACATGGGTAAATCACCTACGTATTCCTTTTTAAAATAGCAGGCAACAAAGACTAGTTCTAGAAGCGAGTGTGCATTGTCATTATTACAGTACCTGTTGGCAGTGGTAGGTAGCATTGGGAGGACTTAAGCAATGCAGCCAACACCTTTCTTTGCGTTTGTTGTGTGTAGATGTCTGACAGAGGCGGCGGAGTTCCACTGAGGAAGATTGAGCGTCTGTTCAGCTACATGTACTCCACTGCTCCCAGTCCTGTCCACACGGACAACTCCCGCAACGCGCCCCTGGTGAGTCCGTCCCACCACCCGCTAAACTCACCCACTGGAGGCTGATTTGACCGAATCTTAGTTTTCTTAGTGCGAGGACCGTATTGTGCTCCCTTATAGCAATATGTTGTCTGTCCTCAGTCCGTGTCTGCTACTGTGACTTCCATGTAGCGCGTACTCTGAGTTTGTCCGGTGCATCCCACCTATGTTGTGATATCTGCGGTGTATTCCTCTGTCTGTGTCATTGGGTCACTGTGGTTCCTGCTCCATGCAATGTCCACCATTGTGCTATCTGTTTTCTGTGCCTGGTACTCTATTCCCTGTCACCCTGCGCTGTACGGTGTCAAACGCTCTAGTCTGTCTGATATGCCGATAGCATGCGGCTTTGTGTGTGCTATGCTGTACTCTGTCCCATCTGCACATTCGCAATCTCCAATTGTCCAGTGCCTTTACAGTACAGAAGGCCTACATAACTACATCGCAAATAATTACAACATATTTAAAGTCCCTATAAACTACTTTCGATGTTTTTACAATGTTGAAGCTAAATCAACTACATGTATTCACCAAGGACGGAAGGCCCATAGGCCACAGCCCATGCATACTTGTTCATTCATTCATGTTCAAAGATGGACGTTTGGACAAATTAAATGTGTTGTATAATCTAGTTATTGTTATGCTAAACAGAGCTTTGCATAGCTAAACATGCACATGTAAATGATCTGATTTACAAGCTGGATATACAGTGTACAGTTTGGACATATTTAAAGATTAACCAGTAACCGTGATTGAGAAATATATTTTTTAGCCTCCTTTCTTAGGCTGTAGATTGTCCCCTGACATAGTTAATGTGTGATGTTGTACAGTAACTTGACCTTGGTTTTCCTGACAGGCTGGTTTTGGATATGGCCTGCCCATCTCCCGTCTGTATGCAAAGTATTTCCAGGGAGACCTACAGCTCTACTCTATGGAGGGCCATGGCACAGCTGCAGTCATATACCTCAAGGTGAGAGAGCCATGTTGCTTCTGCAGACTGCCGTTAGAAGAGTGGTGAAGGCTAATATGGTCTTGACATTCATCTTCAAAGCACCGGTCTGACTAAACACTCTGGATGGACTAGATGGTGGCATGTACATCCCACTATGAGTTGTGACTGATTGTGTGATCTGGGTTAGATGACCGTGGAACTACTGAGCATGTTGTGTGCTTATGTATGCTGCTTTCTTGGCTAGGTTAAAAGAGAGTATATCTCGAATAAGACTGACCTGTTGAACTACTTAACTAAGCTAGTGTGTTTGCATGTTACCAGGCCCTGTCCTCAGAGTCAGTGGAGAGACTACCGGTTTTCAACAAGTCAGCCTTAAGGCATTACCAGACGAGCACAGAGGCAGATGACTGGTGCATGCCCAGCAAGGATCCTAAGAAGCTGGGCAAGGAGAGGAGTCACTAAAAGCACTAAAATCTGGGAAAATGAACAATGGGAACTTATTGGGGTGGGGAGTTGAGTTGAGTTGTGACATAAGATAGGAATCTAGATAAGGAAGTTGAGAATATGTCAACACTGGACTTGTACAACAAGGATATGGCCGAAGAAAAATCTTTTACATTTTAAATGTCCTTGTAATGAAGATTGACAGTTGGCAATTGAAAGAATCCAATTTTTTAAAATGTTTTTTAGTGACTGGCAATACAAAAACACAAGCTAACTAAATCAAACATATTACTTTTTTTCCATAATGCACACGTTTTCGTTTGATTCACTCAACACACAAAACCAATTTATTTATTTAGGGCACATTTTTTAAATAATGCATTTATGTTTTTTTATATCAATGAGTCACAGCTAACTGAGATACACAGTGGATTATCACTTTTATATTTTAGACTAAATACTGTAGCCTCCTTTTTAAATTTTCCCTTCGGTAATTAAGATAAATACTTAAATATAACTCATGCCAGGCAATAATAGTCTACAGGTCAGTATTAGTATATCCGTATAAATATCAACTTGTATGAATGTATTTGCAGGTGTGCATACTGTAAGTGCTTTGTCAAGAGAAATGTGTAGGCATGATTAGGCTCGATTACACATTGGTGTAAATGACTTCAATGAAGGCCAGTTAGTGGACCTGCTTTTATATTACAGTATATTACTTGTTGTTGAAAATCAGCTTTTCTCTTATTTCACTAACAATGGATAATCTGTGTGTGTACCCAATGTTTTTGATGTGTTAAAGCATTGATAATTGTCTGTATTGTAATTATGTAATAATATTGTATTATTATTACACTTGTATAAGTATTAACATAATTCACAAAGGCCTAGTCTCGAGTGGACCCAATTCCTGGTGGCATTTTCTGTCATTATTGGACTTGATGAACCGTACCCCTTTCCAGTTATTTCACATGCTCATCCTCATTTACTGACGTCCTTTGCAAAGATGTTAGGTTGGTAAAAATTAGTTCCCTCCAAACACATGTACAGCATGTTATTGATCTGCATAAAGTCGTTCTACTGTAACTACACACCTCCACTACACAACCAGTACTTTATATGGCATGGTCCAATTGATTAAGAGTATGGGCACCCATAATGTGTCTATATAGGAATGCTGGATGTTATATTGTGTAATAAATATGACATGTATTAGACTTTTTCCATACATACAGTATTCTAAAATATTTCCTACACTGATTTCATCACACAACTCGTTCAATCCACCTATTACATCCCCCAAAACCTTGCTTTGTCTGCGGGTTGTTTTGACAAAACCTGTGGCACCAGGACAGGAGGCGCCTGATGGGGGCGGAGAATTGTCCTGCTTTACTTCAGCCCCTGCACAGGAATGTGTGATGATGTTCTTCTGGAGCGCTGCCCACTCCCGAACGGTGTGCTTGTACGTCTCACCCTGTGTCTGAACAACACTGCGGTCTATTTTAGGTTTAGGAACTCAGGTCTGACCGCTCAGTCATTCTCTCATCTAGAGTAAAGGTCTTGGTCCGAATGCACATTCTGGAGTTCCAAATATAGACATGCTCTGAGCGTTTATTTCTTGTAGCACATCAAACATTTCAGTTACAGGATGTGTATACTGTACTCTATGTCCAAAGTGAACCTCCAGATGGAGTTACGGAGGAATTTAGTAGAGAAGTCTGTACCATATAAAGCCTAAGTCTGGGTAATACTAGACTGTCAACTGTGAACCAGAATATGTATCTTCAGAAACACAGTGGTGGCTGTGTGTGTGTGTGTTTGTTGGCAGTCGTTTTGCCTTACAGTATTATGCTACTGTGCATGCACACTCATTTCTCATTCTCAAATACAATGACATCATATTCTGCTACAGCAAAACAACGGTCTAAACTAGAGCACATTTCGAGCAAAACTTTATCTGCGGAAACATGGGACAATACGGTTACCGGTATACATTCAGTAGATTACATTTACAGCACCACAATGAAGAACATATTGAACGTGCCCTTCCACTCTCTAAACCCCACCTCATAAAGTAGTTGTTAATGGTTAATGCAAACGAAGTAATGGCACAAAAGGAACAGCCATCCAGCCTTTTATAAAAATGTTAGTCAATGCATTGGCTGTGAATGCAGTCACAGCCAATGCTTCACGGTCATTTCACATGATATCTAGACACTCACAAACAAGCAGCAATGTTTTAGTGCACACTGCACATTCATGGACACAAATCCTTTTGTTTAAATTGTCATTTACTTTATATTTTCATTATCAGTGTTGAAAATAGATCTTTCCAAGATCGTTTGAATGATGCACTCTGATTGCTGAGTTTATATATGACATTGTTTAGCCATGCCATACAAATACTTTAAGTTGAACACCATATTTGTCATTGAAATATGGAAAATAGAAACTTTTAAAATACATATTCATAATGTGTTTTTTATTACTTTCTTTTAAACTTTATGAAACATCCTTCGTACTCTTTTAATGTGCCTTTATGGCTTTCATAATTTTGATGTTCTCATAATGGCTTCTAACATGGAAGATAAGGAAGAACGGGAAGCCTCTCCATTCATCCAATTCTTTCAACCCCTTACAGAGTAAAGTTGACTTCATTTTCACTTTACATCCTTTGGTGTCTACTTTAACAACAAAACAAGGCTAAAAGCTCACCACATCTATTCCCATTCACCCTGGGTCTCCAGAGTGCCTCTCTGTTATCTCCCCATGATAAATTAGGCTTAACAGCTGGATATAATAGAGGCAGGCACTCACACCATTATAGAAATCTGTTGAAGAAAATAGGCCTTGGTCACACAACTGATGTGTAATTAAAGGCCTTTTTGAGACCTTCTTATAGGTCCTTAAGTGTATTAGTCCTCTTAAGTGATAGCGAGTGGCTTTGTGGTGACTTTTTAAGTTTTGGGTAGAAGTAAGTACAAAGGGCAGGGAAACGGCTCGACTAGTGAAGGTACACGGTTACATTGCTCAAACACAACTGTGCTTGTGGCTGTAATGGTAGGTGTACAGAATGGATTGAGCATATGAAGGTTATAGCGAGAGACATAGAGAAAACTGTAGGCCACTCACTCTGGTGTGGTCAAGTAGGCCTGTGCTCATAGTAAAACAAAAAAGTATACTACTGTATTTGAAAAAAAGTATGGCCAATTTATTTTGGCCAATTGCTTCTGGTTTGTCAAGCATCTGCTTTAAATAACTGGCCTGTATATATGCAGACTCAACCAATACTCCCCTGAAGTTTTGCATTTGACAGAACAAAGCTCATTTATCATACTGTAGCTAGCACAGTTAATCATTCACTGCTACTACATTTGCCTGGCACCACTTGTTGTGGAGTGATTTGTGGAGTGTTTGTTCAGTAAATAGCATTAGAAACGGATCTTGAGCATGTGTTGCTAGGTAGATCCTTTCAATTAGTGGTTAGAGAGGGAGAGCATCTATATAAATAATGTTTGGTTAGGACCAGTGGTTCTTAAAGCACAAAAAAAAGAAGTAGATTAGGACACTAGCAGGCTAGAGCATGCTGTATGTCTTTAACATACAAAACATCAGTTGCATTGAGGCGAAGACAGGTCTAAGGCAAGTCCGGAAACCAATTAGCAAGAAGTTTCAGGATCAGCAGAAATGTGTAAACCTGTGTGACCATTCAGTGATCTGTGTTTGAGCATTGATAATCTGCAATAATTTGTGACAGAGCAGTAACCACCTGGCTAATACTGTATACTTGCTTATCACACATTATAAATGATTGACTCAAACCTTTGGACAGCACCACAGTCTGCCGTGAATCAACAATTCAAATTATATAATATTCTCAGGTCTTTCTCGCCTCTCAAATTACTAAAGCGCTCTATAGATTAAACATTCGTTTTGAAGGGCCATTTAAATAACTGTATAAATAAAATGCTTATTTCACACCGGTCCCCTACTCTAGGTCCCCTAACTCATAAGTGAACCAGGGCAACAATGGATAGTAAATAGTGTTGCTACTGTATTGCCCCCTGGTGGTCAATGTTGTACTTTTACTTGTACTATTGTTTTTTAGATAGATGAAATATTTAAATCAGCGCTTCTCAAACTTATATAGCGCTTGTACGTACTCCCCTTTCAATTATTTTACAAGCCCCCTAAGTACCCCTCTTTTTACATACTACAAACAAGTTATATTTTTTTAATATAACAAACAAAGAGAAAACACTAAATATAGCATGGATCATCTAAAAGTAATATTCAATGTTGCTAAAACCTGCAAAATAACATGATAATATATGTAAAATCAGAAACAATATGAACATTTAATGGGTTCAGTAAAAAATATTGTCAGGTACCCCCTGTAATACCTCTATGTACCTCTAGGGAGCATGTGTACCCCCATTTGAGAAACACTGATTTAGCTACTCCATTATTAACATAGTCATTGAAAATCCACTGTGAGCAAACAAATAACAGGATTCATTACACACAGTAAATGTCACGGGGATAGACTGTGCTTTAGTACATAATCCCTTCAGGTTGCAGCAGTAAGTATTTCTTGAGGGAAGAGGGCAGGGGCAGCTGTCCAACCGCTGTTTGACACGACTTACCCAGCGTGGCGCGGATGGCACACCGGGTCAGATGGAACAAGGAGCGGGGGGTGTTGCCACAAACGGTAAAGAGGGAGTCATAGAACCTTCCATATCGCTGTGGAGGCAAAATGACCCACTCTTTCACAATGACTTACACAGACAGGAGTCACAAAAGTACAGGACAAGGATCTCATCATAGGCTGCACTAATATATAATAATATACAATATAATAATACTATATACATTTAACTATATAAGATTTTAAATATGACTACACACATTTATTGTATGTGACACTGACAACAATGCAAAGACAGACTGGATATTTCATTGACATTTATAAAGAATCAGAGAAACATAACTTTATGAATGTGCGTAATCGTTTTATTAAAAAATTTTGATATGTAAACAGTACATCTACCTTGTAGGAGTCATCGGGAATGGCGGCTCTCCACTTTATTGTAGCTTTTATATGCTCATAACTGTTGATAAGGATTTCTATTGCTTTGGGGAAGTCATAACAGGCCTGTAACACCTGTGCAACACAACACAACATAAAAGATAGCATCTACAATATTTTCGCAATGCAATATTTTCGCAATGCATTAGTAGTAGTAATAATAATAATAATAATAATAATAATATTTATTTATCATTTATATAATACTTAAAAAAGTACTAAAAGACACTTTACATAAAAGAAGGCAATAACATATCAATCAATCAATCAATATCAATATCAATTATATCAATATAAAAACAACAATAACAGCTAAACTAACTTGAAAAAACGTAAGAAATAGGGTGAACAAAGACAAACAACTAAAATAAGACATGCTAGGTAAAACTATTTTAGGTTAAAGCTTCTTTGAACAGATGGGTTTTAAGTGCAGTTTTGAATTTGTCAGTAAGTTATATATTCCGACATGCAAAATATCATAAAATATCCTGGCAACTAACTCAAGTGCAGTAGCCTACCTTGTGGAATTGGGGAGGATAGATCCGGGGGGTGTTGAAGTTGAGCAGCAGCTGATAGCAGAGCTCTGGTACGGCCATAGGCCTGACGTCAGTCACCTTGATAAGGTACTGGATGGGAGCACAGCCATTGATGTCCATGGCTTGAGTGTCTGCCCCGCCCTCCAGCAATATGTGCATCAACACGTGGTCACAGTTCCAGGCTGCCTTGTGCAGAGCTGTCTTATGGTCCTCCTCATGGAGGTTGGGATCTACAGCGACGGAGACACTGCTGTAGGCAGCGCACGACGCGTGACATGCACGCGATACAATACGGTAGATTGCTTTCGTTTGCTTGCTCAGAAATGTAGCGTGCCACACTTAGACATAATCACAAAATATGTTTTGTTATTGTTAGTATACTGCCACCCAGAGGCTTCTGTAATAACTGCGATTTAGGTAGGCATATACTGTATACACTGTATACGCCTACTGCACCACAGCAGACCATTAACATTTTAAAGTTGAGTTATAATGCTAATAACCCTCAAATATACTAGCCTATTCACTTTTAAATATACTAGCCTATTAACTTTTAAATATATTTGCCTATACAGCGTTAGCTGAACATGGTGAACAAACATGGCGGCATCAGAGCACTTGCCTGCTTGGTGGTCAAGCAGGATACGACAGACAAGATGGTGGTCTTCACTGTACATTTGTTCTTTGGCGTCGAAGGCATAGAAGGCTGCGGTCATCAGGGGCGTCTCCTGGCGAGCGTTGAGTGTGTCAACAGGAGCTCCGTGAGCCAGGTAGAGAACAGCCAGCTCTGGGATACCGAACCTGGCCGCGGTGTGCAAGGGGGTGTCTGCATCGTTGTTCCGACTGGCCATGTCCACCTTTCCACCTGCAAGATATGACCAATGTCCATGTTGCTTGTTGGCTGCCAGGTTCAGGTTACTTTACTTTGGAGAAGTCGTAGACTAATACTAAACAGGTGATTGTCTTTTTCCCCTCCAACTGCTGTATTTGCCGTTAACAAATTCCCCAAAAGAGGTCCACTCAGAATTATCTAAGTGGCCATTCAGTCATTCATAAGTCATGTAATTCATTACCTATTCTATATGCTACCCACATCCAGCCAGTGTAAGTTAAAGGACTACCCTACAGATAATTTGGTTGATTACACCGCTTATTGGAGCTGTCTGGGTGTGCACAGATCCTGCTTGATTGACATATTCCCTGATCTTCTTTATGACTAGTTCTTCTGAGTATGCAGTTTTGTGACATCAGCAAATGTGCAACATATCTCCACCCAGACCTCAACCAGAGATAATGTTTAGTCAGATAACTTAGTAAAAAAACCTATTCTGCTCTTATGTATTTAGCACTTTAGTATTAGGCACTTTATTATTCAGGCCACTAGGAACTTTGTTGGATGATGTAATTATATATTAGTAGTAGTAGACATTATGACAAAATGCTGTAACTATTCTGATATTATATTAGTTGCTTACAATTGCCTGTGTATGACCTATCCAACTAATGACACACGTACTACATGTAAGTCGCTTTGAATAAAAGTGCCTGCCAAATGCCGTAATTGTAAATGTAAAAAAGAACACCTGTGTTTTGTTTCATATCAATCCACACTTTGCCCCATAGTCTCCACCTCCTGACCTTTGAGGATGACCTTCATAGCACAGTCCACTGACTCTGTGGTGATGCAGTAATGCAAAGGCGTGTGTCCGCTCAGCGACACACTGTTGACCTTGGCCCCATGGGCCAATAGCAGTGCCACGCAGTCACCGTGGGAGACCTCACAGGCCACATGCAGTGGGGTCTTTCCATTGGGCATGCGGTCTATCGCTGCCCCCTGTTGAAGGAGCATATGGGCTGTCTCCAGGGCGTTGTACATCACGCACACGTGAAGACCCATCGCCCATGACTTTTCCAGTTTGTATCCTGGCAACCAGTACCCTGTGAGGAAGGCTACATTTTACGGTTCTCTGATACAGTCAACATGACATTTGACTTAATGTTCATGAAGTGAACCTTTGCCACCACCTAGTGGCTATATTAAAGAACTCATCGAATAATGTTTTAGAAAATACAGCCTACCATCCAACTTTATCCGTTTATTATCAACGTGTGTAGTGTAAATGTTTCTTAATTGCAAATTATATATTTTAAAGTGTGCCAAAAACGATTAATCATAATAACTCAGTCAATCGATTCTGGTCTCTTCTCTTACCTTGTTTATATGAAGCCAGGACCATGCTAACGTCCTCCACTTCTAGTACGGTGTTTATATCTATGTTGGTAGTTTGGAGAATCGTCAGGACCTCCTGTGCGTCATTTGTCTTGAGAGCGTCAAGGAACCGGTCCTTCAGTTGCTTGGAAGCCAACTGCCAAAGGCTCACATGGTCCTCCATGACCTCCCTATTGTGTGCAGCCAGGTATGGCACCACTACTAACTCAGCTGGCTCCGGGAAAGGCACTCTTAGGGCTCTCAACACAGTCTGAAGAAGATTGGAGATGAACTCACATACAGTAATAAGGAAGACAGTAAGCATGCCCACGCTGAAGGTATGGTACTCCTGCCATGCAATACTGAAACGTCTAGTGCAGAGAAAGGAACAGAATCAAGGGGGGCGAGTGAAAGGAGACAGTGAAATAGAATATCCCTGGTTTGAAATAAGTGTTGGTATAAATAGCATTGGTTGCCTGAGGGAGGGACTGGAGATGTAATGTAGCTGCAGCGGCCAATTGTAATCCAAGCCACTCGGTGGGCTGCGTACAGTATACAGCTGTTACGCACAATTTAAGTTGAATGAAACGAAACGACAGTGAACTGTGCTTTGAATGGACACGATTCAACAGACAGCGCAGCGTGACAGACGCAGTTCACTAAGAATAGCAAAGGTTCGGTCTTCGGAACGCATCCTGTTTTACGCATGGTTTTAATGCATTGTGGGAAATATGAGGAGACTGTCGTGATAAAAAGCGTAAAGATAGGCCCATGTGGACCATTTTATTACATCCATGTTGTGTATTTCACATGGGAACCCAGAACATATTTGTTTGATGTGTGAATAATATACTAGTAGTAGTAGTAGTAAATAAAGGAATATCTTTATTTTGTCCTAAAGCGTTCTATAGCCCATAGTTAGGTTTCTGGGGGTTAATATTCCCAATATTTACACGTTTATATTTAAAAGCCCAAAACTAAGACAGACAACAACAGGGAACAAGAGAGAAATCAAAGTTAACCAATGACAGTGACTGCACATTTTATTCAGTGTGATGAGTATGAGTAGCTGCCCATTCAACTTCAATATAATATCATAAAAATGCAAAGAAGAGATAGACAAGAGAGGCTAAAGAGGAAGTGGGTCTTTTTACTGTAAATATTGAAAGCATGGCTAGTATTTTGTGGAGAATACCTACTTCTCTACATATAGGCTAGTGTGTGTATAGCAAAGCTGGTCATCCAATGAAACCTCCCAATCAAAAACATCTACATGTGTGACGAAAGCTAATGTTTCATCTATACAGTAGACTGGTGTCATGTTGCTGCAAAAAACTCAGATGAGCACAAAGGAAAAAGACATGTTTGTCCTGCAAGACCTTAGAGACGCAGGCTTCCAATGTACACAGCAAGTTAGAAAACAGGGATTCTTTAGATACACATATATTGCTTTCGGTGTTAGGCTACTGTACATATAAAAGTAATTTGAGTTTAGGGTACTTATCAGAGTTATACAAAAGTAAAAGTATATGTGGGTGGGGCTACATTAATGGACAAGCATTTGAGTTGCTTTAGGGGAAAACTAAAACCAAGTACAAAGGAATTGTGTTTCAGCAATGCAAAATTGTTAACACATTGAAATAACAAATGTAATAACCTCTGTTAATGATTGAAAATTTGAATCGTAAATCACTTTTAATTAATATTATAAATTATATTTTGGCAAAATGAAATGGATTATACAATTCTGGATACATTATTAGACGTTAATGTTGCATAAGTTATCATAAACATGAGAGTACAATTAAATTCAGAAGAAAATAAATAACAGAATAAGTAGTAAGTAATAATAAGTAATTAACAGATACCACAGCAAACTGTGTGGCATTCCATGAGTTATTATCATAATTTACACTGTACTTGTTCTAAACAAGTGTCATAACCTTCTTTACGTTACGGCCACTATGTTAAATGTAAACATGAGGAATAACGATAGTAGTTAATGAAATCTAGAATTAAACTATGCATACATCAATAAAATATTGTATGTGAACAAAATATTTTGGTGATTTATTCTATCCAACATCATATTTAGAATTATGACTAAAGTAAACATTAAAGGTATAGTATGTGGTTGTACGCTAATACACTTTTTGAAAAATACCCCAAATATCTCGCCGGTACGCTATCATAAGATAGAACTACATGTGGCGATTTTCGCTTGTGCGTGTGGGAGCGACTGTTTATCAACAGAAATCGCCAGGTCGCTAGTTGACTCTTTGGTGTAGCCGCTGGACCGACTGCTCCTATCAACGGAAACCCGATGCTCTATCAACTTTTTCTAGCAATGCAAATTTTTATTCGGCAGAGAACTCATAGGTCACAGAAAACGCTAGCCCAAAAAGTATACTGTTTACGATATGATACCTCCAGATCACTGCAAATGTATGGATATGAGCGGTGTTGCTCGCCTGTTCTCTTTCATACAAATCCTTCGTCTTCTCTTCGTCATTTACTTTTGAATTAACAAAAGGCATAGAAAGGCCTGCATTTGATAACACAAGCACTAGGCTACTAGATTGTGGTGTCAGTTTTGAAACTCGTTCGTTAGTAGCTGTCAGTAATAGTCCCGCAACTTCATCGCTGCTGTTTATTCGGATGTCTGCGCAGACAGAAGTCATCTGAAAGAGCGTCCTCTCTCCCAACATGCGTTTGTATCCCAACAACAGAAATGGTAATTCGGCTGTCGCGAATCGCTATTCTACGCTTTAGTGTATGTAGTTCTAGCTTTACTGTTGTGTGCATGCTGATAAAAGAATATGGTACTTCTACACAGCCCTTGCTCCATAAATAGGAACATAAACAAAGTGGTGCAGACCGCACACAACAATATCCTAGTCTTCTCAATGCGTTTCCAATTTGTGGGGCGGGGCTTTTGAGGGAGCACCTATGGCATTGATGGCAGAGGTGTTTTTATTTTGATTTGAGTACAAATATCAACATGCTTTCTCTAGAATGACTTACTATACCTTTAAAGGAAAATTGGTGGATTGAGTGCTATTCCATTGATTTCCTAATCTGTAGCACATGAATCAACAGTACAAAACAGCTCAATAATTTAACAGTGTTATTTTGCTCCACTACTGTCTTCTCGACAGGCTATACATAGAATAGCTTGGAGATCATACGTGCTAATTAGAAATCAAGAACAATGACATGGTTGGGCTTCAGACAGTGAATACTGACTTTTGCAAAAACATATTACAAAGTGTGTCTCAAGATCAGTGGGGGTACTGTATACCAACACTCATGAGCAGCTAAAGTTCAGAAAAAAACTATTCTAGGGTCTCTAAAGGCAGCGGTGGGACATTATTTTGTTAGAGACTATAAAACAGTTCTAAAGCAGATTGCAAGCGGAGTCAAAGCAACGTTATGCATAAGCAAGAGGTCTTGTTTTGTTTTTTGTGGGATGGTACGTTACAATGTCACATTGTACCTGCGAGTTCCAGTTTAGCCAATCACTCCAATATATGTCCTTATTATCCGTCATATTTTGGGAATCGGGAACGTGGTGCAGGTAGTGTCACTGAACTAGCCAGTGCAAAAGTAGTTTGCAGTGTTTGCACTTCCAGTGTTCTAACAAGTATTAAGAAAACTTCTTACCCTCTGTTATTTTCCTCAGTTCCCACCTTGATTCCAGTCAAGTCCCAGTGTTCCATTATAAGCAGCAAGGGGACATCTAGTGGTGGTATAGGAGTATTGCCCCGTATAATTTCACCACACAGGTCTTATGTATATGTGCTTTATCAAAGCTATAACAGTAGTTCTCTTCAATCTATGTAGCTGAACAGGATATACATGATACGTTCTGTCCAAAAATGGCACATTCAACATATTGTATGTATATTTATCCTTGTGATTATACAATGTCATGTGCTACTGTATGATACACATCTAAAAAGATTGATGGCTCTGAATGCGATATGTTATCAAACATAAATTTAACACTGAATAAATAAACCCAATTTACAGCAATAAACAGCAAAAATAAATAGAATGGGTCTTTAAATCATTAAGAAACAAACAGTTGGGGGAATGGATGATGGTGGAGATGGGAGGTGAGAGGATGTATTCTCACAAAATGAGAATACATCCTAATGTGTATTCTCATTTTGGTTTAACTGGCTGGGTGAAAAAGTCTTAACAACAAACTCCCAGTTAGGCGTGGAGTGCCAATGGACTGTGTGGTGTCCCTCAGGGCTCCAGCATGGGTCCTGTTGAGTTGCTACAGGTGTGGAAGTGTTGCTGCAGTGTGGGGGGGAATTAGTAGTGGTCTGAGGAGTCGCTTCATTCTGTCACGTCCTCTTTAGAGGCCTGTTTCTGCTGTCGTTCCTGCTCTCTCTTTCGTTGCTTGTCACGCTGTGTCTCCATTTTCTCACGTTTCCTCTTGGCCTTCTCCGTCAGAAGCTTGAGGTCCTTGATCTTTTTCTTGAACAAGGCACAGTCCTTGGACGAGGTAACACCAAGGACCTGCAACCAATAATAATTACTTGGTTGAAGCGTCTGCTAAATTAGTCAATTGTAAGTTCTGTGCATACATAAGCTTGACTTGCCTTGAGCTCTGTGCTGTCTAGGTGCAGCAGCTGTTCTCCATCCACATTTTTGGCAGTGAATTCTGGGATATATTGGTCTAGGTTGAGTCCTGCTAGCCAGCGCGCCACTTGTTGGGCGGTCCAGTCTGTAACGCTGCGGTTCTGCCATTGGTGCTGTTTAGGGAATTGTCTCTCTTCCAGGATCTTAACCAGAGAGAGAGAGAGATAGAGAGAGAGAGAGAGAGAGAGAGAGAGAGAGAGAGATACATTTAATCAAATTCATGTTTTAAAGCAAGAATTGTATCACTCAATCTGTCATTACCTTGTGCGCTGTGAAGCATGCACTCAATGGACTGATGAAAATGAATGGAAATACTTTACTTTACGTTTACTTTAATACTTTGGAAACAGATTACATGCAACAAAGCATCTGCACTGTAGACACACTGCCTGTCTTACCTCATCGTCTATCATATCCAGACTCTGGCAGCACAAAAGATAACAGGACACAACTCATTTGTTAGCAGCACATAGAACCGACCCAAAATGGCTTCCCCTAAAATGGCAGTTTAGTACGGTACAGCTAGCCTGGTGTAACCAGACCATATGGACTTTTTGAATAGGTCTGGCCATGCTCCATTGGGAAGTGTTAACAGTCGTATCCTCCTACTGGGAGTAGACCTCTGGTTAATTTTGAAACGATCTGTTTTGATCGCCTCATCTAGCTCTACCACCATTTGGCAACACGCTTAAATTCAACGTCATATTATTAACCCACGCTGATTGGTCCACCAGGAGTGGGCTGTGAGAACGCTAATCTGAACAGGGTTTCCAGACTGTAATCTCAGTGAAATAAATTGAGCTGAGAGCATAGTCGGGCGGAGCCAGGCTACAGTACAGCACTTCCCACTTGAAACATCCTGGCTTCAGCCCCTACCTGCTTCTAAAATACATACAGTATGTGTGCATATATATGCATATATGTATATGCATTGCTTTGGGCTTTGGATAAAGCACCTGCATAATGACTTTTATCCAAAACAGGTTTGTTTTGTTTTGTATTTTAGGTGCTGATTATGGCAGCCTGGCAGAAGAAACTGTATCAAACACTCATTAATCAGAGGAACAGGCAAAGTAAACACATATTGCAGCTATCAAAAGACAACATTGATTTGTACAAATGCTGCTACATTTGCCTTCTTGTGTACAATTGATCAAGGCCTATGGGACCTGCCTCTTACCAATGATGAATACACACACACATATATATATATATATAAATAATACATCTTGAGATACCTCATCTGAGGAGAGCAGCAGCGTGTGGGCACGCCGGTCCATCTTGGCCTCGGTTACCATACAACTGATCTCCACTGAGCTGGTGCTGCTGGCGCTCAGATCGTCAGCAATAGTAGGAGCCTACACAAAGAAAAACACATTTGTGGGACTATTTAGGGAACAGGGTGAAGTTTAACAAAAGTATTTTTCTGTAGTAGTGTAGTGTTATTAAAGGTATACTCTCTTCTGTCCATTAGCACTACATCCAGGGATGGGCAGTATTTATGATACATGCATTTGAATTACGTACTGTATTTGAAATACAAAATAGTATTTTGTAATTTGTATTTGGTAGGGTTGTTGTAAATGGCTTCATATATTTGTATCAAAATACTTTAGTTTTGTATTTAGTAGTTTTAAAATACTATAAAATACTTTCTGTGAGACATTTACTTGGTGCAGCCTCTGATTGGTACGCTGGTGTATCCAGACCCAAAATTCACTTGGTGAACAAGGTATGGACACGCTCCATTTGCAGTCACCGCATCCTACTATGCCATGACCTCTGGCTAATTTTGAAACTCTTTGGACAGCCTTTAACTAATCAGGGTTGCTCCAACTGTTTGTATTGCTTCATATAGCTCTACCACCATTTCGAACACTTGACTTCAATGCATAGCTTCAAATGGCACTAAAACATGGAATCACTATCTTAAATTTAGTTAAGAAACAATCATAAAAAAATAATAAAAAAAGATAATATCATGCAGTATATGGTCCCACTCCCTTTCCTAACTGTACCTTTAGTCTCGCAGAGCCACCCTTTACTTACGTAAAACTAATACATAGGAATATGTTGGGAAACTTAACAGCATGACTCTGGCTGCAGTTCTTGTAAATCTGTTCAAATAAGTAGGCTACGGTTACCGCTCAAAATAAATGGAAAAACTGAAATTTGTAAAAAAATAAATAAATAAAAAAAGCACTTCACTAACTGGAATTGCAGATACAGACTTGTGAGTGACAATGCTAACAAGTCAATGAAAATAGACTGTGCCACTTCTCCTAAGAGCTGTCGAGCTTACAGGGGTATATATTTGTAGCAGACTTTCAGCACAGAGTTGCTCATGTGATGTAGTCAGGGATGGACAAAAATACATCAAAATGTATTCTTAAATAAAATACTAAATACCCTAATTGTAAGTATATCAAAATAAACAATACAGCAGCCGTGCAATGTATCAAAATAAACTACTGTATTTTTGTATTTGAAAAATACTCAAAAATACTTTTTCAATAATGAAATCCCTTCACAAATGTTTCAGTCATACTATTTCATCTAGCCGTAACCCTTCACCTGTAAACAACTCAGTTAGTAAAGGTATAGTCTGTCATTCTGAAGAAAGCGTGTTGATACTAGAGCTTGATCAAACAAAAACACCTCTACCTTCAATGCCATAGGCTGCTCCCTCAGAAGCAGCCCATCATACATCGGAAACACATTACAAAGGCTATGGTGTTGTTGTGTGCTTAGCATTCACACAGCCACCCAGGATGGTGGACCAATCAGCGACCAGTGGGGGTGGCTAAATGTAATGACGCTTAAGAGTTTAATAATAATATAATACATAATTATTGCAATTATTTTGTCCAGGATAATTGTGATATAAACTTTTCATATTGTCCCATGCCTACGTACAGTATAGTAAGTAATTCTGGAGAAAGCTTGTTGATATTTGCACTTCAAAATAAAACACCTGTATGCTCAGTGTCATAGGGTGCTCCTAAGAAGCCCCGCCCCACACATTGTTTGGAATGCACATTGTTAGTGTTCCTATTTATGGAGACAGGGTGGTTTAGAAGTACTAGATGGTTCTTTCAGCACGCATAGAGAACGATAGGCAAGTAGACTGTGAGGAGATATTTGGTGAATATGACAGAAAGGTGTATTAGCAAAATTGGACTAATTCTATATCTTGACAGTATTGGTACTCATGTCACAACTAGTTTAGTTCCTGAGTGAATTCTTTAAGTTACAATGTATAAGTTACATGATGAAAAAGCTTCAATTTACACATCACAGTGAAAAAGCTTGTAAATGGTACCAACTAGGCAAAACGAAATACTTATGCATCAAGCATTTCTGTGATTACGTAACTTTTATTGTTAAACAAATTTTACTAACTTGCCAATGAATCTTCCTCACAGAAGATTAAATGTGTTTGGACAAAACAAAAAATATGTACAGTGCAGTATGTATGAATTGGAAAAGAAGTGTGGTCATGTTAGAGTACCGTTGAAAACCATTATGATATTATACCATCATTATAATGAAGGTATTAAAGCATATTAATCGTATTATTTTAAAAGCATGAAAAACAACACAGGAAACATTGCTATTTAAACCTAGACTGCAACATCAACGTCTCTTGTTGTTGATGTTCTCCTTTTCTTTAACATAAATGAGGCTTGTTTCATTCTTCCGTCAGATTTGTTACATTTTACAAAAGAAATATGAGTTCACAGCACACAAGTCCTTCATGCACCGTAATGCAGCCAGTGAAACAACAATAAGCAATATTTGAACCCTGGGTACCTTAGACTTGAGGCTCCCTGGACTGTCCTCTACCGAGGGCTCTGTGAAGCTGGGAGAAAGAGAGAGAGAGAGAGAGAGAGAGAGAGAGAGATCTAGGTCAAGGGGAGACTAACCACAGACTTACAGATACAGTAGTTCTGGATCATTCCGTCTCTCATACATAGGTGGTCTGGCCATGACTTTAGCGCAATCCCCAAGCAAAGCGGTACTATTGTGTGTGTGTGTGTGTGTAATTAATGACCCTTGTGTTATACCACTGGGTCTCAGCAGGGTCTGTGCTTCAATGCTTAACTCTTTTGCCTCTCTCAGGTCTCCCCCACACACACACGCACACACACACCATGAGCGGAGCAGGCCCAGTCCAGCTGGAATGTGTCCCAGTGTTTCCAGGTCTGGAAGCAGGCGAGGTCAGACCAGTAGCTCCCAGACCACACTATTATTACACACAGTGTTGTATTATTATCACTCACGTGTTGCCTGGCGACGACCGGGGGTCTTTGTCCTTGCTTTTGCTTTGTCTGACGGAACACCAGAGAGAGGATTGACAAAATAAGACAAGGAAATAACCTCTGAACGGGAACATTGTACAGTATATACTGTAAATTAGCCTCGGTGACATTGTCGGTTCATTTCCAATTCTCACTTTGTTTCGCACAAACATCCACTGTAAATACTCATCTATCCCCTCACCTATACCTTTTGATACTTTGATACATACATTCGTAAATAAATAATGCTCATATGCTGGCTGACTGTTTTATTGTATCATTAAAAGCCTCTTGACTTGATGCAATGAACAACAGCAATAGTTGGCACAATATTCCATTCCTACCCGGGGTCCGAAGCTTGTCTGCTGATGTGCTCCTCAAGGCTGAGAGAGGGGCTGGACACCACCGGAGACTGACAACCTGTTCACATAAATACTCTCAAGCTTATAGGTTACTCGGAACACCCGAGAGCTAACCCGGGGCCTTAACAGCTCTTAAATATAAAGTCAATTCAGCTTTGCTGTATTTTTAAAATACCCATACCCAGAATCAACAGTTCTGTTGATTTACATTGTAAACGTACAAACCTTTATGATTGTCCCCTGTCTGCTGGGGGAGTGGGGCTCTGGGGGAGCCCTCAGTGCTGCCTGGGCCCCAGACGCACACTGCCCCCGCCTCACAGGAGGCCACACTGCGGGCCAAACCCCCGGCACTGTGGGCAGGACTGCCTTGACCATCTGACCCCTGGAAAGAAGAGGAGAGGAGAAGGATGTAGTGATTAGTTTAAAAAAAAGTAAATTACTGTATATATATAACAAAGTCTGTCCCACCCGGGACACGAACCCTGATCTCCCATACAGAGTTTAGACGCTCTACAAGATGCCCAATGGGTTCTGGCATGCGTCCCAAGAGTGTCCTTGAGGTGTCGAAGAGTGATATTTATGTAATTTACTGCTACTGCCTAGCCACTATGACATGTAAAATACATACTGTAGAACATGGGTCATGGGATATATAAATAATAAAAAAGTGTAGTCTTCCTTGTCTGTTGTTCCTTCCAATCAGGACTGACCTCCATTTCCCCTGTGTGCTCAGTGCTGCCTAAGTACAGTATACCAAATGACATCCCAGCTCCCAGAAATAGAGCGGAGCTGCGATAATCGCACTATGAGAGACAATAGTTCACGGACACACCAAGAGTTCAGTTAGTGGTGCAGAGCAGAGCACAGAAATTAACCCATTACTAATTAATGAGCAGAAAGCATTGAAACGGGCAAGATTAAGCTGCGGTCATAAAGGCAAAGCACTGTGAACGTAATAATATCCAGTGCCGTGTGCTCTTAGGGTGACATTTTAAAGATGATTTATTGTATGTAAACGCTTGAGGTTAAATGATGTTTTGTAACATATGGGGATTGTGTGTGTGTGTGTGTGTGTGTTCTCATACAAACCTCTCCATCTGTCGAGCTGATACTATCTCTGGCTAGACCTCTGGAGCTCTTCTTTCTGCTGGGTGAATGGGGCTCTCTCAGGTCTTGAACTACACACACACACACATGCACATTCACGGAGAGATTTTGCTGAGTTATAATATATAGTATATTGTATATTGTATATATTGTTCCTCATAATTTATACTGAACTATCCTGTACTGTAAGCAAACTGTTTAAAATGTAGGCTAAAAGATCAATGAGTCTCCAAACATATAACACAATACTTTAAGTGAAAACACAATATGGGGAATGTGTGTCATGAAACACTACTAACATCAGCTCTAATAAATGCACCAATTATCACTGGAGCTGTTATAAAGTAGAGGACACCCTAAGGGTGCAGCAAATTGGCAACACATGTCCAATCTAATTAGAGAACGACCTCCGATCTAGACGCCATGTTAGTGGCAGCTCTCTCTCCCAACTGCCGCTGTATGGATGGGGCCAGGACAACCACCCCAATTACTAAAGCGGTGCCCTTATGAACAGACCTCTGGCCTGTGCCGCGAGCCTCGCCGGGCTAAGCTGTGTGCTGCTCTGGCTGTCGGCCATGTTGCTGTTGTTGTTGTTGACCTGGATGCCGTTCTGCTTCATCAACTGCATCAGCTCCGACTCCAGCACTGCGATCTGGACACACGAGGGAATTACTTAGCGGGGTTTGTAACCTGTGTACCATCACACGTTTCTCGTGGGTCATAAGTACATGTACTGCATGTGCATTACATGTATTAAAGGCAGGGTCAGTCGCTCTCGAGAACGCTTGCTAATTTCGAGCTCAAATCAAAATTATATCCTCCTGCTGGGCCGCCTCACAAGTTGAAATGCATTGTGAAGCTTTGCTTTGTTGTTGTGACCAGTGTTCGCCACTTTATTTGTGTTCCTATATATGGAGCCAGGGCTGTGTAGAAGTATCGGATTATATTTTCAGCACGCACAGAGAACGGTGATAGCAAAATTCGAGGAGATATTTGTTGAATTCGACAAAAGTTTATTAGCTTACAATTAGCCTGCAAGCGCTGACTACACCTTTAAGAACTGCTGACTCATTGTAACAGCTTTCTCATTGGCTAAATCCACAATAAAATGGACACAGTAATTAGTTTTATTGGCATCAGCTGTGTTAAATCATGGAGGCCATTTCAGGTGCAAATTGTGAGGAGAGGATCTTTTGTCATAACGTTTGAACAAACATAATTGAGTCTATTGGGCTGTTATAGATCAGTGATTCTCAAACTCGATTACATTCTTTATTGGACTAGAATGTTTTATCAATACAAGAAAGATTATAATATATTGGATTTATTGATGTGAAAAGAGATACAGGAATACTACCAAATGACATAGAAGTCTTTAATAATAAATGGCGAATGAGACAGTATGCCGACTCACACAAAGATCAATATATTCTCAATGCATTTATCAACGCTTCTCTATTTATTAATATTCATGTAGAAATCATTTTTGAAAAATGCCTGTTTTCAAAGTTACTCTATTATTATATTTTATGATTTGGCGGTATTTTTAAGTAGCCCTGAGGGTACGCGTACCCCATTTTCCAATACACTGTCCTAGATTATTTTAATGATTTTGTACTCTCATTACTGAGTTATTTTAACAGTTTGTCAATTGTACTGCTTAATGAATAGTTACAACACCAAGCTACTACATTAATATAATGTTATTCACTGGTTATTGACCTTGTCTGCCCTACAAGTACAAGACAAAACATTTCACTTGCCGCCGTTGTGTGTGTGCGTGTGTGTGTGTGTTTGTGCGCACGCGCGTGTGTGTGTGTGTGTGTGTGTGTGCACATGTCACAATAGAGACTCAGCTGTTGTTTACCCTGACTTGCAGGCCCTGGATCTCAGCCAGGTGGGCCTTCTCTGCCTCCTCCAGTCGCCTTCTCTCAGTATCCTCCTTCTGGACAAACTCCACCTCCCTGGAGGGACATGGAGGAAGGAGGTGTCATGGGTTAAAGTGGACAGAGAGACAGATAGAGAAAGACAGAGAGAGAGAGAGAGAGAGAGAGAGAGGGAGAGATAGAGAGAGAGAGAGGGAGAGATAGAGAGAGAGAGCTTTTGTATTTTGTTTTTGTTATGCTGTGTCAACATTGTATTTAAACTTTCGTGCCAGTAAAGAAAATTGAATTGAGAGAGATGTCTCCTTGTAATGTGTCCTCGTCATGTTACCAGGGTAACAACGGAGAGAGGGGGCCCATGGGCGTAACTGGTGCTCAGGGTCTCACGGGGACCAAGGGAGATAAGGTGTGTGGTTGTCTTTGGTTTTAAAAACTATTATTACTGCAGTTACACAAATCGGCCCTTAGGGGGCAATGTTTGACTATGGAAACTCACCTAATGCTTCATAAAGGCTGACCACCCAACACAGGAAAGTATTTCCTTGGTTATACATCCTGTTCTCTAGCACGGCAGTCTTCCATATTCTGTCCTGGTTTAATACATGTACAGCTAGACCTGTAATATACAGTAGAGAATACATACAGTACAGAAGTACTGTATGTATTAGTTTGTAATACACATACTGTATCTCCGTAATGTATAAATGTACTGTAGCCTAAACCTACTGTAGATGCATTATGTTTCATTATAAACATATGCACACACTTTACAGTATATATGTGTGTGTTACAGATATAGTCCTATAACATATATACAGTACATGCTTACAGTATATATGTGTGTTACAGATATAGTCCTATAACATATGTACATGTGTATTGAAGCAGATACAGATGTATAATGTCTTTCTGTCTTTCTAGGGATTCCAAGGAAAAGTGGGGTCAAAAGGAGACTTTGTAAGTAGACAATGGGTCTTTATGTACTGTAGAAACAGACTGTCCTGTTCGCCCACTCGCCCACCTGACTTCACTGCTCTCTCTCTCTCTCCCCCCCTCTTCCCCCTCCCTCCCTCTTTTCCAGGGAGATCCTGGGGTTGAAGGACTGGCAGGAGAGAAAGGAGACAAGGTTTATTAGAACCACATGTTTACAGTTTCGATATGCACTGTACATATGGTGCATACATATTAGCAGATGTTCTGGTGACAGCAGCATGTAAATGAACACACACACACGCATGCTGTTCTGATCCTTGTTGTTTCTGTGCTGACAGGGTCAGTCTGGAGAGCCCGGGCCCAAAGGACAGGTAGCTCACTGTTTATGTTTGTATTAGCTCTACTAATTAAATCCCTATTTACCTCTCCTACTCCAGTATGTCCTAACCTATCCTAATTCAATCGAATCCCTCATAACCTAATCCCTCAGTATAATCCCTACTAATATAATTATTCATAATATCTCTTAATATAATAACTCCTAATACACTCTAAACCCTCATTATCCAACCAAATCCCTCCTAATCCAATCCCATATAATACCTAATAATACTAACCAAATGAATCCGTCATAATCCCATATAATCCCTCCTAACAAATATTACCCCATCTAATACAATATAATCCATCCTAATCCAATCCCATATATTTCCTAATCCAACATATTCCCTAATAATACCATATACTTGATCATAATACAATATAATATACCATAATTCCATATAATCCACCATAATCCCACATAATCCAATACCATATAGTGTATCACAACCCCATATAATACCTCCTAATACCATATAATCCCTCATAATCCAATATACAATCTGCCATAATCAAATATAATCATAATAATACATCATAATCAAATATAATCCATTATAATTTAATACCATGTATTCTTTTCCAATCCCGTATATTCCCCCATAATCCTATATCATCCCATATAATCCAGTCCAATCCCATATAATCCCTCATAATCCCATATAGTATATCCTAATCCATAATAATCCCACATATTCCCTCCTAATATCATATAATCCCTCCTAATTCCATATAATCCATCCTAATCCCATGTCCCTGCAGCAAGGCGTGGGTGGGGACCCAGGGCACAACGGCCCCACAGGAGACCCTGGTAAACTAGGCGACCAGGGCCCTCCTGGTTTGCCCGGGCCCCGGGGCCTTAACGGAGAGAGGGGCGTGCCCGGCATGCCTGGCATCCAGGGATCCACGGTGAGTCCACACAGTCAGTTCCTTGGCAGGAGGGAAGGTGGGTGGGGGGGGGGTCGCTCTCTGGCACGACCTTCCTGAGCTGTGTTTTAACATGCTGTAGCTGTGAGTGATTTATATTTTATTTATATTATATTTAAATCATCCCGACTCCACACAGGGCCGTGACACGTCCGACCAGCACATCATTGAAGTGGTGCTGAAGATGCTGCAAGGTGAGGTGTGTGTGTGTGTGTGTGCATACTTTATGTGTATATAGTTACAGTTAGCATTGTTGCTGTGTGTGTATATAGTTAGCATTGTGGTGTGTGTAGGCTATATACAGTTAGCATTGTGGTGTGTGTAGGTATACAGTTAGCATTATGGTGTGTGTAGGCTATATACGGTTAGCATTGTACTGTGTGTGTAGCCTATATACGGTTAGCATTGTACTGTGTGTAGGCTATATACGGTTAGCATTGTACTGTGTGTGTAGCCTATATACGGTTAGAATTGTACTGTGTGTGTAGCCTATATACGGTTAGCATTGTACTGTGTGTAGGCTATATACGGTTAGCATTGTACTGTG
>JAODUH010002514.1:0-11977 GCA_027564835.1 Typhlichthys subterraneus | reverse complement strand
AGATTCTGAGGGAGCACCCTATGGCATCGACTGGATTTCTATATTATCAATAATGTAGTTATCCGATTAATCAAAGAAATAATCGATTAATCGAAAAAAATCATCGTTAGATTAATCGACAAAAAAATAATCGTTTGGTACAGCACTAGTTGATACTAATGGTGGTTACAGTAATAACAGCAGCGTTTCTCAGTAGATGCTTCTCATTTATTGATGTGCGTGGGATTGTCACGAGTGTCCGGGTCCCGACAAATAGGCTTATCTGTAAAACACGCGTCTTCCTATTTGATTGAACAGGATTTTTTTTTTTTATCAAATAAACCAACATAGGAAAATTATGTTCGTAAGATGTCCTGAATTTAATTTTACACTATTTTTCGGTTAATCACCCAGCCCTAGTGCAATGCTCATTAAACATGCAGATGATGCCAATGGCCCTGTAAAGGCGGAGAGAAGCACTCACGTTTGTGCAGGGCATGGCGAGGGCTGGGGTCACCACAGCAGGACATTTCTCTAGCACAGCCACTCTGCATTCCAGCTTGGAAAGTGCTGCTCTTAAGTCATCCACCACTAACCAAACAAGGAAGAATTAGTACATCACTGACTATTTGCTAAGATAAGTGAACTAATCTAAAACTGTTTTTATGAATTCAAGTTTAGACATATAGAAATTCAGAATCAAGATAATGAATAGTCATAAAAAAAAATTCATCACAAAGGAACAAAAGTAGAAATAAAATGTCATAATGTCTAATCATCAAAAACAGGTTAATTAATGGCACTTTTGCACTGCCGGTACAGCTCAACTCAACTCGCCTTTTGCAGACTACTGATGGGATGAAATCATCAATTCGTCATTGAGCAACACGGGCATACACACGGCAACTGCATTTACGACGTGATCAATTGACGAAGTGCAGATTGTTCTCAACAGCATAATCAATGTTATCTAGTGAGCGCTGGACAGGGCAAATCATGTAAAGTGAAAGCTGACCAGTATGTCTATGAACTGTTGGCTGCACACGGCTACCGAATTATATTCCAATAGAGTCATGTTCAAAAATAAAAATGACTACCGATATACTACAGGAGTGGTTCAACAGCGCCATTGCTATGGCGACAACGTACAACAGAGTAGGTAGTAACTGCAGTGGAAAAAGACCCGTGCTGAGGCGAGTAGAGCTGACACTATGCAATGGAAACGCTCCCTGAAGCGAGTAGAGCTGACACTATGCAATGGAAACGCTCCCTGAAGCGAGTAGAGCTGACACTATGCAATGGAAACGCTCCCTAAAGCGAGTAGAGCTGACACTATGCAATGGAAACGCTCCCTGAGGAGAGTTGGTACCGGCAGTGGACAAGCACCATACGGTTCTTAAGGGAACACAAAGAAACACCTTTGTGAAGGCTCTGGTTCTCAAGCTCCAAGCTTTTCATACGCGAGACTAGTTCCTCTTGTTCTCCTGCCCCACTGCTGCTGCCCTGCAGAGTACACACACACACACACACACACAAAACTAGCCAACCAGGGGTGGGAGTGACATCTAGTGGCCAAGCGAGCAATGTCAGTTCACTTGTCAAGCTAAAGCTCTAAATAGAGCCCATGTGTGAGCATGGCCACATGCTGCTGTCCATCTCACCAGCATGGCAGTGGCCTGACACACTAGCTGTGGTTGAGCCCTGACACAGGTGAAATGTAGGATAACAAGCTTGTAGGATTGGGCCATGTCTGCCGCCACACATCCCTAACAACTCAAGAATTGATCAGATAGAGTAGACGTCCAAAAGAGAATGGCGTTCTGACTAGGCAGTACACACAGCCGGGCGGGACACTTACGAAGTGGGGCTGGTGGCTCGGGGGCAGCTGGCCCGACCCTCTGTTAAACAACGTAGACTTCAGCTAAGAGGGGAGCAATATTCGAAGATGGGAAAAAGAAAATGAATGAAAAAGGAAAAGAGGAGAGGGAACGCCACTGAATGAACCACATGCAGCGGGGATATACAGTGAGGAGCAGACAGCATGACTCAGGGCAGGTCCAATACAGAGCAGCCACGGTATCAGAGGGACTGAAGAAAGAAAACACATGAACACAGTAGCACCTAGGGGCTCTATGGTCTGGATATATTGGTTTGAAGGGATATGAGCATCACGTTTGGATCTGACTGCACACACACACACACACTGAACAGTATAGCTTTCAAACCACCCATGAAAGGGAGTTTGAAAGGGAAATTAATTCAAGGGGAGGATAATGTTAAAAGCATACTCACTCCTGCGAGAGACTTCTGGATGTTCTCCCTTGCCCGTGCAATGTCCTGAAGTATGCTGTTAGCTCCCACATCCTTAAAGAAAGCACACCATCCACTTGGTGTAATTCAATTATTTTGAAAAAGGCAAGTGAATTAGATACCTGACAACACCTTAAGTTTAAACACATTTATTTTAACTTTCAGCTTTAGTTTTTTTATTTAAGATTTATTGTAATAGATTGTAGACCGGAGTGTGTGCTTGGCAACAGTGAACTCATTGTATTGTGACAGGACAGCAGGCATGGCCTCATCCACACATGATGCAGGCTAATGCAGTAGGCCTACCTGTGCTGGTTGTGAGGGCCCAGTGGCGCGCTCATAGAAGTGCCTCTCGGCCTCGTCGTACCGTGGTTTCTCAAACCAGATCTTCTCCTGGGCAAGGAAGGCCACTGCACTCATGGTGCTGCAGAGAGGAGGTGGAGGAACAAGGGATGGGTGTGTGAAATATGATCACTTTCAAACCTGCTGCCAACTACAACTGGGTCAGATTAGATAAGACCCCACACCATCAAACACACAGATGGAGAAAGGGAAACTTAAAAGAAATGCTGAAACATTGAGGGCATGCTACTACTAATGAACAATCACTCACATGTTAAAATTAAAATCTCAAAATGAAAAAGCATGGGGTAAAGAAAATAAGCCAACTAATAATGAATACACATACACAGATCTCACTCCCAACAAAGATTGTAAAATATGAACAAAAGCAATTAAATGAAAAGAACAAACATGGACAAAGTAAGGTGCGTGTACAGCAACATGAAACATTGGGGATGGCTCCAATCTGCACAGGCTGAACCGTACTTGTCCCCCTCTGAAGCGGCAGCTCTACACTGACAGTGGTGGCGGTAAAAGCGGCTCTCGGCGGCGTCGTAGCGGCACCGGTCCAGCCACACCCTCTCGCTGCCCGCGTGCAGGCAGAAGGACAGCGCTCCTGCGTAGGGTTCCTCTGTGATCTCCGAGGGCTCCTCCTCCTCCTGAATAGGGTGCAGGGCGTGGAAGGCCTCCGCCTTGCCCTGCGGGGGCGCCCTGCTCTCCTCCACCGTGGGGAGCTCCTCCTCCTCGTCCTCAACCTCCTCTGCGAGACTGTGGGGTCGCTCGGCGCTCCTGCAGGGGGACAGGGAGCCGGGCCACTTGTTGGAGGAGTTGTTGCTGCACAAGTTCTGGTAGAAGGCGGCCTCGGCACGGTCGTACACGGGCTTCTCCAGCCACACGTCCCTGAGCAGCTCCAGTGGGAGACGGGGCAGGCCGTTGATTGGCTGGCGGGCGGCCGGCGGGACCGGGGCCGCAGGGGTCGGGGCCTGGGAGTGGTAGCCCTCATCGGGCGTTGGGGGTGCGGCGGTGGCGGGGCTGGCTGGGAGCGTCAGGGTGTTGGGAACAGACGGGGGCACAGGCTTCTCCGTGGGTCGCCGCGGGGGAGGCGGCTGGCCTGGCCGCGCAGAAGAGCATGCCAGCCAGCACCGGTAGCGGCTTTCAGCCCGCTCGTAGACGCTACACTGGAACCACACGGCGCCACACTCTGACTGCAGGGCCAGCAGAGCGGAGCGGCCGTCAGCTGGCTTCGCCTCTTCCTTTGGCCCCGAGTCGGCCGGGCTTCCCTCAGGGCGGCTCTCCGAACAGGACCCGCGTTTCCGGCGTCGGCGGCTTTTCCCCAAGCGCTTTCCTTCCCCGTTCAAACTGCCACTCTCTGGGGAAGATGACGACGACGTTTCCCCATTTTTCTGGCCAGAGTCTGCGTTCTTCCTGCCCCCTACTGGTGGCCCAGTGGGACGCTCTGTAGGACAATGGCTTGAAGGCAGATCAGACTCGGACTGATCCACTGCAGAGCACTGGGGGTTCTTCTCAGGCATATCTGACCCATTGCAGAGAAAGAAGAGAATAACAGGGAGAGTCTGATGGCTGATTTACAGACGCACGTGTTATAAACAAAAATGGTCCAATCCATTAAACTCAGCAAGCGGAAGCAAACATGTAAACTGGTTTTATATTCTCAACGATGCATAGTTACAACGTAAATATAAACTGAAAACATGGAGGAGAAAAAAAAAAAAGTAAAAGAAATATCACTGTTAACAGAAATGTACTGTACAAATTACAAATATATGGAATTATATAAAAAAATAACTGATTTAATAATTTGCGAGTTGGACACAATGAATGCTAGATAGCAAACATCTCTAAAAATGTAATATAATAGCACTAAAATATAAAGCGGCTCAATACTGAGGCTGTAGATTTCAAATCTATTCAATGCATGAAATTAATTGATGCTGGTGAATTGAGAGTTCAAATGCTATCCAGCAGCAAACCATGCTACATATGCAATAAAATGGGTTTTATTCCATTTATAAAGTCAAGGATTGAGATGGATGCTGGGGAAATACTGTTGATATTAGAACTCGATCAAAACAAAATCACTTCTACCTTACATTTTGCCATAGGGTGTTGCTCCCTCAGAAACTCTGCCCCACAAACAGACCTTCCAGACTCAAGATGTGAGCCCCCTTGGCGTTGCTAATCTCCTACAAGTCTTTGTATCTTGTGGGACAATCTGAGATTCTCTCTTGTATTCCTCAGATATTCTGATATTCCTAATAATAATAATAATAATAATAATAATAATAATGTGCTTCGTGCCAAATTAGTAGTAATATTATTCCCAGGATGCTCTTGAAAATTAGATTTTTAATCCCAAGAGCCTTTCCTGGGAAAAAAATTATCTGGATTTAATAATTAGATGTCATAATTGTGTCATATAGCGTTCTACAGAGAAGCAACTTGTTTAATAGACTTAGAACAACCACAGCTAACAACTAGCTTTGTTTGTGGGGCCTCCGCATTTGCCAAGGAAAATCTCCCAATCTGGTTGGTTGGTTGGTTGGTTGGTTCTATGAATGATTGACAGGTTGGAAAGGTCCACTGGACACACATTGCCAAGGATAGTGTTGTGTCTGTACCACTTTCTTTGTGTTCTTATTTACAGAGCCAGCTGTGTAGAAACACCAGTTTATTCTTTCAGCACCCACACAGAACAGGTAGCTAGCAACCACCTGTTTGCAGATATTATCTGAATTTGACAACATGCGTTTATAAGCCAGCAATCTAGTTTACTCCACCTTTTAAAAGTGCACAGCCTTAAGCCACTTAAAATAAAAGAGCATTTTATATTCCACTCCTTCAGTTCATGAAAAAAAAAAGTACAAAATTAAAAAATGGCATTGCAAAATGCCATTTTTTACAGATGGGTAATTTACAAGCTGATACAGGCTAGCCTAACTATAAATCATTCATCATTGTCTTGACTTTACTTGACTTGTTTTTTCCTTTTTCAACTGTACAGTTTCTCTATAGGAATAGGACACCAAATCCAAACATTTCACCATATTAAATTATGCTTAAAGTATGCTTTTAACATAACATAACCCATATGCTTATCATGATCAGATAAAATAAATACATGCCATGAGTTATGAGAAGCCTTTCATAAGAAAGAATGACTTACCTTTCTTAAATAAAACTATTAAAAAGTCAAACGTTTTCTTTTCATAATTTTAAAAAGAAAAGACAAAAATCACTTGCAAAATTAATTTAGACTCCAATCTGTAGAAGAGAAAATGCAACTCAGAAATTATATTATGTCATGAATATTACTCACTTGTCCAATTCTGAAGCATGGTAAATTAGAAAAGCATACATTAATAAATAGTCGGTGTGTGGAACATATGTTGCAAATAAACCAAGATATCTAAAACGTTATAATGAATGCTTACAAATCTGGCAAATAACCAGGAAAACAAGCAGTGTTCCCAGCTCACTGCCACACGTGCCATCACAAACCATTTCAACAAACAAACAAACATGTACCGTACTGAAAAACCATGTTGATAAATATTAGGCTAGTCGGGGCATATGATGTGTAAATATTACTGCCATATAGGCTACTAGTGATCACATTTAACCGTAATAACAAAAGCGGTCAAAGATGCTGAGGCAAGGAGTGGTGTCACCAGACGGACACTGGATGTTGGATTGAGCCTCCCCTAACCTTGACGTGTTAGATGTTTTCTTATTAAACTGTATCGGCTGTATATGCCTGTTTACTTAAAGAACATAAGACAACTTTCTTTGTATATCAACAGTATTGCGCAATGTTCCTAATGCTACATTTAAGTATAATGTCAACATAACACTATAGGGCGATAAAACCAGCATGGTAGCATTTTTGCTAACGATCAGAAAAGCTAGCTCCCTTGAAGCGGTGCGACATCCATTGCTAATATCTGCTAACCAACGTTAGCCATCTCATTCATTACAGAATGTTGTTACTTAGCACAACCCCTTTATCCAGTTTACCTCGCGACTAATTATTCTAGAATTGACGGATAAGAATTTAAAGCTGTCATTTAAGATTGACATTACTTACTGGTCTTTTGTGAGTGGGGATAATCACGCGTGCTTCTCGTCCAGTGGTGTAATGGGAAGGAGGAAGCTACCGTATGTAAGGACCAGATTGTGTGTGGACTTCAAGGATGGGGAGGGGCCTATGAACGAACATAAAGCCTCATCATAACATAAATCATAAATCAAATCGTTCTGTCATGTTCTAACATCTCTATTAGCCTAATAGAAAATATTGTTGAATATATGGTTTGATTAGCAACCTAACCCTAGCTCCAGTGAGGCCCAAATGTAGGCTAGGCTTAGTAGGCAACTTGAATTATATTAAAGGAAACATAATTACGTTCACAAAAGTAATCCAGTTTATTATGAAAAGGTCTACAAATTAAATAATGAATCAAGCTCAATAAATAACCAATAGTCTGGCAACAGTGGATAGCCTACGATTATTTTACCAAATAACTGAAAACAGATTTTTTCTTAATTGGTAGCCTACAACCTCAATTAAGAAAATGTCAGTATAACCTAATTGAATTGGCATGTAGTAGCCCTATACAACCATAATTAAGACGAATTTCGTACAGTATGGAAAATGCTAATGAAAACCAGGATCGATTCGTAAATTTTCATCTGAAGCACGTGTATACTTTTGTTTTACCTAGTAAATTAATTTTTAAAGGCAATAGTACGGTAGTCATAATTCGGCGTTCGACCTCAAATCAAAACAGTAGTCTTTAATCTATCGCTCCGCGGGTGTTCAGCGGCACGGTCTCACACATATAATTACATTTTGAAACAAAGCGTATAGCCCTTACTACTACCGCGCATCTTTGTTCTGTTACTATTTATTTGATATCTTTTCAGGGATGTGTAGACGTATCAGATTGTTTTTAACACGTACAGATAACAGCAAATTTAATTTGACAAAACGTATATTACCTTACATTGAGCTTGCGATAGCTGACTTTACCTTTAAATATAATATAGGCCTACTCCCGCTTCTTCAATAAGTGAACAATTATACTTCATAATGAAACACATTTTGAATCAGGGACAGGTCAGGACTGCAGGTATAGGCCAACTTACACATGCACTCTCTCATTTATCACATTCATGCATTTGTAATCTTTGCAGAACATGATTGCCTTTATCCTACTATAAAATGCAGTGATGTCAATGATAGGCATTTTCTATATAGCAGTATAGCCAATGTTGCTCACTCATAAATGTTTCATTTGACTGTCTGCATTAATGGTGCCCTCACAGATGTGCAAGTTGCTCATGGAAACTACTACATCCATTTAGGCAGGCAGGCGTTTGGACCTGATGCTGATAGCAGTTTGGATTGGCATTTTCCTCTTGATAGCTATGTTATCTTTTTCAAAAACAATTTGGCGTTGACTCATCAGACCATAAAACATTATTTTGTCCATCTCAGATCTGATGAAGTCAACATCGCAAATAGTTTGAGGAAAAAAAAAACGAAAGAAAAAAAACTGCAATCATGTTCTCCAAGATAATAATATAGAGAAAAAAATACTATCCAAGATTTAATCAGTTAGGTCCAAAACCTAGTTTCTGTTTTAGCAGTGTGTCAGTGCCGATGGCATAATGGATATCTGTGAGAGCTCCAGTAATGCAGACAAGCATGTATTCCAGCAGCCATATACCACCTTTTCCAGGGACATCTGCACTTTCCAGTTGGACAGCACAGATAGACACTGTATTCTGCATGGAAAACAAGTGCATGACTGCATAAGCAGAGTGCTAGATTAGCACCTGACTTGTTGCTGACTGAAAATGTGTGGTGCATTATAAATCACAAAATATGCAAGTGTAGGCCCCTTACATTTGTGCACTTGAAAACCTTAATTATAGAACAATGGGAGAATATTTTACTTGCAGGTGTCATTGTTCAAAATATATAGTAAATGCAACATCCTTTTTGAAGGATGTTGCAGTAATCACAATTTAAACAATTGTGTATTTTCAAAAAACATTTAAATTCATAAGGTAAGTAGTAATCAAATAATGTCAAAGTATTTCAAATATAGGTGAATATACAAATAACTAATTTTTGCATTTATTAGCATTTTCCATACCTGTGCCAACTGTTGTGGATTTAAAGTTGTACGTAAATATACCATCTCAAATAGACCATCGCAAGCTTAGACTTCACATCATCAACATTAAGAGTTTTCAGGATAAGGCCTTGTCCATCAGTAGTATTAATCTGAAGTAATAATTAATCAACATCAATACATCACACACAAAAAATTATATCACCATGACAACATACTGAGAGCCTTGGGCATAAAGGTCCATTTGCTTACAGTTCATACAAGGTCCTCTGATCAAGTAAGACTGAATGACGTTAATTCCTGCATTGAGCTGCTTCAGACTTGCGACCGAGCTCTCTGGCTCTCTCTGTAGCAGACTCCACAGCACTCATGGCTGCAGCTCTCACGCCACCCTGCTCCAGGGTGTGGAGCCCATAGATGGTAGTTCCCCCTGGGGTGCACACCTCAGAGCGAAGTTGAGCTGGGTGCTTCCCAGAGTCCCGCAACAATTTACCAGCACCCTGCAGCAGAAGAGAGCTGGCTGAGAAATGCTAATACATGGATATCATTTAGCCTATCGTATACAGCAAATCCCTTGACAACGAAACCAACAGCTTTATTTGCTACATGGAAGAAAGAGCAGTCAACTAACCAGAATAGTCTGAGATGCAATGCTGTGAGCAAGAGCACTTGGCATTCCCATTTTAACAGCTCCTTCTGCAAGCGCCTCAGCAAACAGATACACCTGCAGAATGAATCCCATGCAGATACCAAATTAAATAAACAGCAATTGATATTCACCTTTATCTATTCTTAATTTTTTAAATATTACTATAGGTAATAATCTAATGAACATGCATAAATAATCCTTTTAACTGAAGTGAGTTGACGGTCACAAGAGAACCACACACACATCCGTAAAATATTCACAGCGCCTCACCTTTTCCACATTTTGTTGTTAGCCTTATTCCAAAATGGATTCAAATAATTTTCCCTTTAAAGTTTTAGACACAATACTCCCTAATAACAAAGTGAAAAACATTTGTTTTACATTTTTGCAAATTTATTCAAAATAAAATAAAAAAGACAAAAGAATCACATGTACATAAGTTTTCATGGTGCTCAGGCACATCCTGATTCCACTGATCATCCTTCAGATGTTTCTACAACTTGATTGGATTCCACCTGTAGCAAATTCAAATGATTGGACATGAGTTGGTAAGGCACACACACCTGTCTATATAAAAGGTACCACAGTTGACAGTGCGTGTCAGCACAAACCAAGCATGATGTCTAAGGAATTGTCTGACCTTCAAGATAGGATTGTATAGAGTCACAAATCTGGGGAAGGCTACAGAAAGATGTCTGCAGCATCGAAGGTCCCAATGAGCACAGTGGCAGCCATCATCTGTAAATGGAAGAAGTTTGGAACCACCAGGACTCTTCTTAGAGCTGGCCACCCAGCCAAACTGAGCGATCGGAGGAGAAGGGCTTTAGTCGGGGAGGTGACCAAGAACCCGATGGTCACTCTGACAGAGCTCCACCATTGCTCTGTGGAGAGAGGAGACCTTCCAGAAGGACAACCATTTCTGCAGCAACTCCACCAATCAGGCCTGTATGGTAGAGTGGCCACAGAAGCCACTCCCCAGTAAAAAGCACAACAGCCCACCTGGAGTTTGCCAAAAGGCACCTGAAGGACACTCAGACCATGAAAAAGAAAATTCTAAGGTCTGATGAAACAAAGATTTAACTTGGCATTCAGGCTGCTAGCCTGAATGCCAAGCGTCATGTCAGGAGGTAACCAGGCACCGCTCATCACCTGGTCAATACTATCCCTACAGTGAAGCATGGTGGCAGCATCATGCTGTGGGGATGGTTTTCAGCGGCAGGAACTGGGAGAGGGAAAGATGAATGCAGCAATGTACACGGACATCCTTGATCAAAACCTGCTCGCTCTGGACCTCAGACTGGGGAGAAAGTTCGACCTTAAGCCCCCCCAAGATAACAAAGGAGTGGGTTCGGGACAACTCTGTAAATGTCCTTGAGTTGCCCAGCCAGAGCCCAGACCTGAACATGATTGAACATCTCTGAAGAGATATGAAAATGGCTGGGCACAGATGCTCCACATCCAACCTGATTGATCTTGAGAGGTCCTGCAAAGAAGAATGGGAGAAACTGCCCAAAAGTAGGTGTGCCATGCCTGTAGCATCATACTCAAAAAGACTTGAGGCTGTAATTGCTGCCAAAGGTGCTTCAACAAAGTATTGACCAAAGGCTGTAAATACTCAAGTACATGTGATTTATTTGTAATAAATTACTTAATTTACTTTATTATGGTGTATTGTGTGTTGACTTTTGAAGAAATTATTTCAATCCATTTTGGAATAAGGCTGTAACATGACAAAATGTGGAAAAAGTGAAGCGCTGTGAATACTTGCCGGATGCACTAGCTGTATAATTGCCCCAAAGAACTTACGAAGGCAACACCGCTTCCACTAAGACCAGTGTGTACATCGATCCATGCTTCTGGACCCTCCTCCACCAGCCCACAGTGCTGCAGTCTGGAGCGAAGCAGAGCTCCGTCCTCTGGCTTGGCACTGTGTCCTCTTGTAAACAGAATGGCTCCCTCTTGAAGCAGGCAGGGTAGGTTGGGCATCAACCGGATCACCGCTGAACTCTCAGGCAGTAGCTAGACATGTGAAATATAAGAAATTATTTGATTTAAATGATTATCCAGAAGAGTTCCTCCAATAGACCATTTGTAGGACTACTAAGTAGGACTCACCCCCTCGATCGTTGCCAATGTTACGCCTGCTGCTACAGAAACAATGATGTGTTTCTGACTGACATGTTGGAATATCTCACTGAGGACCGTTGGAACAAGGTGAGGTTTGACTGCCAAGAAGACTAGATCTGAACCACAGACCAACTCTGTGTTGGAGTGAGTCACCGCAATCCCCAAATCCTGAGAAGCAGTTATAAGACATGTTGAGTTTCCTTGTGTCAGCATGCAAACACACGATCTACAAAAACAGTAATTGCCTGAATAGCAATCTTATTTTTAGGCTTGTGAGACCATGCTGATCTTGCAAGCTTCAGTTTGACTTTGCTGCGGGAATCAGCCTGGAGAGTAGGGGTGCACAATATATCGATTCAGTATCGTTATCGCAATATCACGTTGCGCAATATCATATCGAAGATGTTGC
>JAODUH010002513.1:0-11978 GCA_027564835.1 Typhlichthys subterraneus | reverse complement strand
GGGGTCCCTTACTGAAGCTGCTGCCCCCGCGACCCGACTCCGGATAAGCGGGAGAAGATGGATGGATGGATGGATGAGGTCTAGTGTTTGGTTTGCACTTCTCGCTACCCCTCCTCCTAGGCCACAGCTAAACAAGCATTTGTTGAAAGTTTCATTTCAGTGAGATGGGGTGACAGTTTTGCTTCTGGGGTCACTGTCTGAGCTTAGTTATGGTGCTATTTATGATGCTTGTATAACCCATAGGACAAGAAATATGATTTTTCTCTTGTTGAATTCCAGAAAAACTCGTTTTTGTCCTCCTGCTCACACGGCCCCTCCTTCCTTCAGACACAACCCCCCAGCCAAGGCCAGAGCCCTTCCCTGGCCGCCAGGTTCATTTACATAGAGTGCTGAAAAAAGGAGTCGCCAGAGAAGCCAGTTGATAGAGACCAACGGACACCAAACAGCGCCTTAGGCTAACGCTAACACACTAGCGCCATTTGTTATTCTGGCTGCGAAGCACACGCCCCCATTAGACAGACACCTGCTGCCTCGCCGGTGCATTTTGGTCAGTTTGCACCTTACAGGACATTAACAAGGACAGTGAGACACCAAACTCAACTCTCCTTGTAGGGACTTAAGAAGTCAGTTGAGTTTGAATTTCCACCTGAATGGATTTTTAAATACAAAGGGTCTGAACTAAGTTGGCAGTATTCCAGCACCGAAGAAGGTAGAAGATTGTTTATATCTTCATCAATTATAAGGTAATATGAAACTTTGCTATACATATATTTTCATGTCCTATACTAGAAATGTCCCCCTTATGTTAACATGTGATAGGAAAACTATTGTTATGCTATGCTATGCTATACTGTACTGTAATTTATTTTTTATTATATATTATTGCAATATTAATAATGAACAGTATATTTTGTTTTCTTGTTTTGTGTATTTTGTACCAGATTAAGCTACATGATTCTCTTCAACGAGATCAAACTTGGGAACTGCTGGAGGCATACCCATTTATAAGGTATTTTACTAAACAATAACCTTTTAATATCACTATAAATGAAACATCAGTAAGATACAATTAGAGTTGAAACCTTCTTTTATTGGAACAAAACAAAAGCAGATCCATTATTCTTAATCAGATCTATTATGCGACTACATCATGTTTATCCCAACTGTATGTGTCTCGAATGGCAGCGGGATCAAATTACATTTACTTTTCAAATGAAGAACAGGTAAAACTGCAAAGTGCACTGAACTACAGTGAGCTTGCCTGAACCCACATTTTATAGACTCCTAAACACACACACATATTTAACTTGTGCATTTTGAAAGCCATTCCACGTGAACACACAAAAGACTTGTTTTAGTATGTTTGAATATACAAATGAAGGCTTTTGTGAGATGGGAAATGGCTCAGTTGACGGCAGTAGAGAGCGCATCACTGATATTGCTGTGTTGAATGAGCAGCATACTGGAGGAAGGTTCAACTAGCCATACTGTAAGGACAAATCCTGGGACTTCATCCATGTCATTAATAGTTCACGTATGGCGGATATATGTAGCATTCTCTTTTCAAGAGGTTAAAAGTAGTTTTCACGTCTTTACACTCACACTTTAGAGAAATAACCAGTAACCAGTAACATAATGATGTGCATGGTCTGGATTGAAATGCAGACTGAAATGTTTCCATCAATGCTTCTAGAAACCACGGTTTTGCCATTACAAAATGGTCTACTTTTGTATTGTTCTGTACTATATATCATATATAACATGTATGAAATAATGCGGTCTCACTTTAACATGTCACAGAAACTATAATTGAATGATGAACTGTAGTCTTATGATAACTTACAATTGTTCTACATCTAAGATGGCCTAGGAAAGAAGATAGGTGCTTTGTTTGAGGTTGCCTAGATTGTTATGTATCCTATGAAATTACGTAATCCTACTGAACTCACATAAATGTCACACAGAAGCTAATGCAATTGCAGTCTTCTGCGAATTCCAGGCTGTTATACCTTTGGAGGAAGGTAGTTCAGGTAGACTGTTGACGCAATTCCACCACATAAATCTCTATAAAGCAATTTTGAATCGCAGTCTTCTGAGAACTCTGTTAAACATCAGTTTTACTAGAGGTTTGCTGCCTTTGAATATGTAACCTACTGTTGCCTTAGTGACATTTGACAATATAGGATTGTATTATAAAACCTCAGGGTGGTTGCTATTTACTTACAGTGAAGCTAAGAGCCTGCTGGAGCTATTGTCAGCCTGAGGCCTTGGATATTATTTTTTCCTCTCTGGCATTTCAAAAAAGTAGTCCAGCATTTAGGCCTTAGGCTACATCCACACAAACAGTTGAAAAAGCTGCTTAAGGCAACATTCCACACTACGGATTTGAAAACACTTTCAAAAATATGTGTCCACAGGAACATCCAACCCATGTACACTGTTTGTAACGTTAATATAGCAACAAAAAACTATTTTCTGTGTAAAGATATAGTTGAGTAATTGTGTCCTGAGCAGAGAGTGACATCATATTCCCTCTCTGTGTGTTGTAATCCGAGCTCCTTTATTTGTTTTCATGGCTGGTCTGGCTGTGTGGATGTGTGTGTGTGTGTGTGTGTGCGTGTGTGTGTGCGTGTGTGTGTGTGTGTGTGCGTGTGTTTTATTCTGAGATGCAGGTGCTTACTCTGCTTAGTGGCAGACAACATAGCTCCTTTTAAGCATTGTAAATTTGATCTGAAAACGCAGTTATTGATTTCCAAGTTTTATCCACTGGGAATGCTCTCTGCTTTAAGTGGTGGAAAACACTGTTAATGTGGACCGAAGCCAAAATAGAGAGAAATAAATACTTATTCTAAATAATATGTGTGTGGACATAATCTCACAGAGATAGTGTTTACTTTTGTTAAGTCTGGGACGCAGCATTGGCTAACTGCAAATCGGAAACTAAGCGGCACATGTCTATTTACAGGTCTCATAAAAATCTATTTAAAAAGTATGGTTAAAAGACTGAAATGAGTAATTAAAGCACTAGCATTACATACAGTCTTCTGTGAGTGACAATGAATGAACAGTCAATGCAAATCTAGCCCACTTCCTGATAGTGCCGTGCTTAAGGGCCTATGTACAGAATTAGATGTTCAGCATTCTCACTATGTAATGCTAATGAACAGAAGAGACTGAGCCGTAATATAACAGTAATATACCATATCAGATCACCAAAATAATAATTATATTATGTAGCAATATAATTAGCAGGAAGAAAATATTAAGGACGCTATTAAGAGTGGCACTTGTATGTGTGTGTACATTTGTGTGTGTGTGTGTGTGTGTGTGAATTGGGGGTTTGTACAGGAATGCCAAGGGCAGATGGAGTGATGGGAAAGACAACAAATAGGTACATTGTCCTGTTGGGAGAGCAGCCTCATGCCACATGAAGAACACCTGTCACTTGACCATCTCTCTCTCTCTCCCTCTCTCTCTCTCTCTCTCTCTCTCTCTCTCTCTCTCTCTCTCTCATACACACACACACACATACACAGATACAGATACATTTTAAGAAACAGATACAAACAGACACATGTCTGTGTGTGTCATGCAAACACACACATACACACTCATACACACAAATCTGCAGTTTGTCCACGTCCTGGGCGCGCACGCACATACACACACACGCTCGCGCAGACAGACAGACACGCACACATAAATGGACATTTCACGCAAACCCGTCTCAAACGTACAGTGCATGGACACTGAATCAGACATTCACAAAAATATATAGTGACACACAAACACACACGCATTAGCAGTGCTGTCATGTTGATGCCTTCTCAGAGGACGCTGAGCTGAAGCCTGAGAAATGTAACCTTAACAAAGCGCCCTGTGTGTGTTGGTGCTATTGTGCCACACTGTCACAGAACCTTCCAGAAGCAATCTCTCATCAGCTGATGGTTTCAAGAGTTTGCCAAGGACATGTGGAGGGAGCTCGGGGGGTGTTCTTACTGTACTAGCATGCCGGATTTTGACGGCCATTTTGCCCTGCTATAGCATCTCTACAGGAGTGAACTACTAAGGAAATCCTGCTGAAATCCTGTTAATGGTCCTATATGATATATTTTAAGCATTAACAGCAGCAAACAATTTTCTATGTAAAGAAATAGTGGTGTACTGGTGTCCTGAGCAAGACACACTCCCCGTGTGCGTGAGCGTGTGCATGTGCGTGCGTGTGCTTGTTGTAATCCAAGCTTCTCCAGGGCTGTTCTTTGTTTTCATAGCCGGGCTGGCCATACACACAACATAGTGCATGTGTGTGCTTGTGACTTATGCATTTGTTTTGTTCAGAGACGCTATAGTGCTCTAGCATGCCATCTAGTGGCAGACAAGATCGTACAGGGTTCCTTTAAGTAACGCAACACAGCATTTGCATGTTACATATGGGTGACAGTAACTGTGTCATCTTGACAAGAAACTGGGAATAAAGCTGAATGTTGGGATTCGATTTTATTTTCCATGACAATGTCTTTGCAACTGACTGCATTTATGGTATTTGGCAGACGTTTTTATCAATAGCGACTTACATGTAGTACATTTGTCAATAGTTGGACAGGTCATACATCAGCAATTATAAGCAGACAATATTATATCAGAATCGTTACAGCATCTGGTAATGTCCTCTCATGTCAATAAATCATTCAATCATCAAACAATGTTCCTAATGGCCTGAGTGGCCTAAGTGCCTAATCCTAAAGTAATAAATACATAAGAGCAGAATAGGACTTTTTTTTTAAAGGCTAGTGAAGAATACAATGTTTACACAGAAGGACTAGGTGTTCAAGACATAAGCAATCTACAAAGTCCATTATTGTCTGGTGGACAAATTTGAATGGTTCACTCAGTATGCTGGGAAAATTCACGGAAAATTAATCTAACCAAATTAGCTCGGATTGATGAACAATGACCATCAAACAGGCCAACACACGGTGGCCCAGCATTCTTACTGTTTCATGAGGCGTTTTTAGGCCTTTATACTATAGGAATTAGTCATTTGAGCAAACCGTGGGACAAAGAACATATGTATGATGGCCACAATAATGTCAACAAAGCCCTTTTTGTACATCAACACATTACGTCAGAGTTATTAGCACATCATGACAGATTCTGTAATGCAGGTGATATTTATATAATGATATCCTCTTTGTTATATTCCTTCTCATTGCCCAATACATACACACACAGGTACTCTCACAGCAACAACCATAGTGCAATTATTAATTGTATTCCCCGCAAAACCTACAGCGTTGCTGTGTCTTCTACCTGTCTGATTTGTTCAGCAATGCCAGAATAACTCTTTGAGATAGTCAAATCCTGTTACTATGCCGGTGTAGTATTATGTTTCTGCCACGTGACAGAAACATAGGTTTAGCAGGCAAATACTATTCAATATGTGGACTGAAGTGTAAACTGATGGACTGACTTTTAACTTGTTGTGAGAAACCTCCATGTATTATGTCCTTATGGCACGCTCTTGATTTTGTGTCAGAATTATTCAGAATTTATACCCAATACTTGAGACAAGATGGTTTTATACTGCATGGTGTAGGGAATAATCTCAAATAACATATAGCTGTATTTGAAGGATATTGCTAAGATAAGCAATACTTTATGAACCAACAATGAGACTGGGGAAATATTTTATTGCACATCACATCAAAGTAATATTATATTATAGTTATTAGCACCGAATTATATATTGTATTTAAGGCTGTATTAAGATAATGTTTACAACATGATATCATCTATGTTGTGTGCCTTCTCACACTCTTGTGTGGCTAAAGCAGTCATTACAAAAGATAGGGAGGAAATTTGAGCGTAAATCAATTAGTGTGCTTTCAATAGTAAAAAAAAAAACGTCTACATGTGTATGTAAGTTGCTGTCGTAACACATGCTAACCAATCTCCACTTCCATGCTTTCTCTAGAAGTTAAGATACTCCACTAATCAAAGTGCTACAAGGTAATCAAGCGGGAATACAGAGAGTGTGTCCAAGCTGTGTTGGCTAGGGAGACCAGGCCAGCAGGTGGAATATGGAAGCTCCTCCCCCAGTATGGCACACACAGGTAGCCCCCCAGGAGCCAGCGGGCACGCTGAACAAGAATGCATCTGTGTGCGTCCAGCCAGAATGCTCCATCTGCTACAACACCTACGACAATGTCTTCAAGACGCCCAAGCAGTTGGAGTGCACCCACACCTTCTGCCTGGAGTGCCTGTCTCGCCTCATGGTGGTGTCGCTGAGCGACCAGGAGGGGAGTGGCGGCAGCCAGCTCACTTGTCCCTTCTGCCGGCACTTGACCCTGCTGCCTAAGGAGGGTCCCCCGGCCCTAGCCACCAGCCACGAGGTGCTCTGCAAGCTGCCCAGGCACCAGCAACAGGAGGAGCCCGTCTGGCTGGAGGGGCAGAAACTGTGCTACAAAAGCCCCGCCTACTCCGGCTCAGGCTCCTCCTCCTCCTCAAGCGCTGCCCCCTCGGCCTTTTGCATCTGCATCGACATCGGCACCAGCAAGGCGGCCGAGGCCCATATCCAGAGCAGGCCCCGGACCCTCCGCCTGCTGGATCGGCTGACAGACTGGAAGAGGCTGCTGCTGTTCATCGTCCTCATGGTACTGGTGGTGGTGATTGTGCTGTGGCCCTTGCAGTGCATCATCACCACGGGCAACATGCGCTGCCTGACAGCCAAGCCAGACGTCTCCAGCACGACAACCACTACGTTTGCCCCCGACACCCGATCAGCCAACACCACTTTCTAGGGTGTTGATTTTAGCTGGACTTCCAACGGACTGTGTGTGAATCATTCATTCACTATTTACATCATTCATGTAGTAGCATTGTCACTCCATCATAGAGACAATCTCATTTGGTCAGAGATAGACCATGTGGCCACACTGAGATATAGTCAAGTAAGGCATTTTTACCATTTAAACAACCTTTCTGGTGTCATGGGGATAAAACAGGTTAATTTGACAAGCAATACTTCTTTCTGGGAGAAGTATTTTTTTAGTTGTCATGATCAGTATCAAGTTGTTGATGATTTTTGTTTATGTATACACAATGGACACAGATAATAGGAATGTTCCACAAGCAACATTAGTGATGTTGATTCATTCAGGCGATATCTGTCTATGTGTCTATATAAATATGTGGATGTAATATGTTTTAATATTCAGACACATCACTATGTATGCAATATCTATAGAATCAGATAAAGTAGGTTTTAAATCCAAAGTTTAAATCCTAAAATCCTATCACATTGAAGTAGTTTTGTATGTGCAGGGGGAAATGTCAAAGCAGTGTGCCAACTGGAAAAGTGAATGTTTGGATAAGTTGTTTACTTTGTCATAAAAAAATGTAACATAAAAAATACAACTCGACTCAAATCAGAAAAATATTTTCATTGAGATTATGTTTTTTATGTTTTATTTATTTAACTTCTTAACACAAATTACTTATTTAGTTATTTTCTCTCATTCATTACATGTTCTATATCAGTTCTTCAAAAGTAGTATTTATTTAGCCTAAACTTTAAAATAAACCACTATAGTGGTTTGTATAATATGCTACCATGCAAGAAATACCAGAATAATTTTCTTGTTTAATAGACTTCTTCTTAACAATTAGACAATTACAATAGGCTCTGGGGCTTTCAACCTAGGTAAATAGTTACATGACCTCCTGCAATAATTATTTTCCGTTGGCTGTCATCACGATAATAATGAGAATGACTTCCTTATTATGTTTAGAAGTGTTTGTGAGAAGGTGGTTAGTACCCGTAACACTTGGTGTGTTCAAACAAACAAGTCCTGCTTGTTATGCCTGCATCTTTCTTGTTACAGTTTACTTTGACCGTTGTAACTGAGCTTGTTTGTTCTGAATACATTTACTTTACATTCACACACCTTGCATTAAAGCAGCCCCTATAGAATGCGGTATAGCAGTTTGTTAGGGCACACAACTGAGTTTGAATCCCAAACAATGCTGAATTCAGCTAGGTGGAGCCACGCCCATATATGGGCACTTCAGTTTTGCAACAAGTTAGGTAATTATTGACAAATGCTACAAATGCACAAGCCACTAGACAGTTTTCATCTATTCCCCTACAGTACATTATATTATCCTCCCATAACAATATATAATCCTATATGATAGATTTGATCAATGTAAAAGTCCAAGATAACATTGCATTTTCTACAGTAGTACTATATTCACCCATATTCAAATCTCACAAAGTTTTTTGGGGAGAATTTGAGGGAAATTAACAAATGAGATATTAATGGAATTGTATATGCATAAAGAACCAACTCAAAATAGAACAACACAATGGTGTACATATTTTAACACATTAATTCCAAAATACATTACTGTAACTCCAGTGTGAGCCTTACTTTCTTATTTTACTCTTGTCAGATCAGTAACATAAATAACAATAACACGATGTACATGTCATTTTATAAAATTCCTTCATATATTTATTATGTACTGTATCATTGCATCAGTCTAGCCAGAACAAGGCATTTGTTGCAGAGCCAGTGCAAAAACAGGCTCTACAAAACACATAAATCAACAGGGAAATTAAAACAAATAACAAGGAATACAAATAAAGAGATATCAACGTCATATTCAAGTAAGTTTAAGAGGACAAGCAGAAACAATTAATGATAATAACCATATACCCCATGTATAATGGTTTAACTCACAATAAGAAATACAAATGGTGTATTAAAAGTATAGTCAGTTTATTCTGGAGAAGGCTTGTTGATATTTGTTCTTTATCAAAACAAAAACACCTCTCCCTTCAATGCCATAGGGTGCTCTCTCAGAAACTCTGCTCCACACATTGGAAACACATTGCCAAGACTAGGATATTGTTGTGTGGTGCGGTCTGCACCGCTTTGTGCTCCCATTTACAGAGCCAGGGCTGCGTAGAAACAGGATGGTGTTTCCAGCACCCACACAGAACAAACAGCGCACCGCGAGGACACATTCGCTGCATCTGACAAAATGTTAATAGCTTACAATTGCTGACTATGTCCTTAACACCGTTAAACAATAATAATAACTTCTTGCACAATACAAAATGCATGAATGGATGAAACAATTACAAATGTACAGCAAAAAAAGATAGACAAGACTCTAGTGCACTAACATCATATTTAGAGAAGATCTTGAACCACACAGTAATTGATCATGTGAAATTCTTTCATGTGTGTAGCCATAGATACTCAACCAACTTTATAAGAAGTGATTCAGCAGTTTTCCAAACACATTTTCAAGTATTGAAGTGTCAGTGTTTCACCATCTTAAAACAAATGTTTGACCCATAGAGGCAAGGTGAAATACAATTCAAATTAATAACTAAAATGTCCTCAATCACAGCACAACACATTAAGAAAAACAGACCATGAATCAAAAACACTGCTTTTCATTCATTAGACAGGCGCTGGTGCATGGTTTGGCTAGGTGGACAATGGGAACCAATAACAAACATATTAATGTTCAAAGCACATACATTTATTAAAAAAATGCTTAACTTGCAGGGTCACATTTTTCATAAGTAATCAATGTTTCAGAAAATATAGCTTTTACAAATATCAATTTACACTGTGAAAGGATACCTTTTTCTAAACTATCTTACAAGTTATCTCTAACATCAAATCAAAACAAATAATTTCGCATGACAACATTATTAGCAAGAACTGATTTCTTCGGTCGTCCTGTAATGTCCTATATTGAGCCCTTCTTGTGAGGATAGTCTCCTCAAAAACACATACTACTCCAATGTATTTAGGGGCAACCAACCATGCATCTGCTGCAACACAACTGGCTGTATGAGAGGGCGACATTCATCTTTTGTCTTTTCATTTCTAAATGGAAAGAAGAGTCAACAATCTGTCTGTCATGACCACTGACGTCAGATTACTAGGACAAGCCTGGATTAATAGTCATCTTGCAAATGACGTTTTTTTGGAGACAAATCCATTCTTCAATCTTAGGCCGACTGCCACCTGGCCCTGACTTGGGTGGCTATGGTTATCACTAGGCAGGGTTGGCATCATGAAGCAAACCTACTGTACCCTGCCCCCCCTTCCAAAATGAGCCCCTTGTGTCTCTATAGGGTGACAGATGTTCACATTTAGTGCAATGAGGATTTATCTCCATCCAGTCAGAACACTTCTTTACCCGTTTATCTGAGAGAAACAGGTAGTCAATTGTGCTTTGTAAAAAATCATTATTTCACACGCTAGCTTTACCTCTTGTTTATAAGTAAAAAATGTTTTAATCAAAAACTGTTATAAAATCATACCAGTGTTGTCAATAAAACATCTAATTACAGTAAATCAAATCAATTAATCATAGATGATTGATTGGGTCATATATTGGACCAGATAATTTTGCACACGTACAATTACACCACGTACAATTACAACACACCCTCCACGCCAGTTACCCTTTCTATAAATAGTTTAGCTAATCTTATCTTCAACCGAAGCAATACAAACAAAAAGCGCAGGAAAAGGTCACTGCCATCTAACACTGTAAATCTGTGACGTCTTAAAAAAAAAAAAAAGAGAAAATCCAATACTACACCCAAATATATTAGAAATATATATATAACTTATGACAAGAGTAACATAGAGATTGCTTGTCCTCCCAGTGCCATGTGGTACCGTTGTGGGTTGCATAACTACCTTAAATATCACTCTGTTAAATCACCGCAGCTGGACAAACAAATCCATAAAAAAGAAAGTCTTTGGTTCAATACAATGACAGCCTGAAAGTGGAGGGAAAAGAGAAAGGATAGTTGAGTGATATATCTGGCAAGCGTAGCTTGAACTTAGCTCCCACCGGTTACCTTTGAGTGTCAACTCATCTGGACGGCGGCGGCAAGGATTTGAGACCAGTGGCAATGTAACAACAGGCTCGGGGGGCTCAATCACACACACATTCGGCAACAAGGCACTTCACTCCTTCATAATAAAACGGAGAGGTTGTAGATAGGCAGAAAATATATATGACTGTATTTCTGAGTGCATAGACACGTGATTGAAAGGTCCCAGCAGGATGGCACCAACACGGGAGGGAGATATAGAAGAGGTCACCCCAAGCGAGGTCCACCGTTTGGGTGTGCGGGGCCAGAACACCACTGGTCCCCCATGACATCTTCAGGTGCTGGTGGAGAAGCACTCGGCCTTAACCTGAGGCAGACACAGGGTGATATCATCATTAATGTACGTATAAACGATGATATCAAGCACAGTGTGTGTTCTCCTTCAGAGTGACCGCACCCAAAACAGAACATAAGCACATGGAAATACCATACTGTATATATTTAACAAGCATACTGTGCATACAGTACAGTAGGTCTAACAGTATATGCCCTTGTTACTCATGTCGTATAGTTTAACATTTAATCTAATATAATCAAAAATATAAAAAACATATGTCATGACAAAAATGACAAGATATCATTACTAACTAATGTATCAACACTAATATTAAATTCAGAATCTGTCAGATAAAATATTTTTTTTACTTTTTTCAAATTCACTCTGATCACAAATTTGATAACAGATTTAGTAAAATAACGCTGGCTTAAGAACTCACAGGGACAGACATAGAGATGCAGAGGTGGTAGAAACCTTTACCTCCTGGTGTTACTGCTCAAAGTTGTGTTCTGGCCTTTAATCTTGACGTTTTCATACACGCTGGACGAATCGTCATTTGTCATGCTGAACCCCGACATGCAGAAGCAAAAAAACAACCATAGAATATCTTATATATAATACACAGTGTGTACATGCATATCTTAGTTTGAAATGTATTTGAATGAGTGTTAACCCAAAGTAAGCTAATACTGTATGTACTGTAAGAGAGGTGGCTTGTGTACTCACACAGAAGTGGAACATGAGGAAGATGTGATGGATTTTGGT
>JAODUH010002512.1:0-11979 GCA_027564835.1 Typhlichthys subterraneus | reverse complement strand
TGTCACATGAAAAGATATGCTCACATATTTGCAAATATGTGAGAGGTGTACTCACTTTTGTGAGATACTGTGTGTGTGTGTGTGTGTAAATGTGTGTATATATGTATATATATAATTTTACAAAGACAGGACAGATTTTTTTTTGTGTAATGTTTTATGTCGTCTGAATAGCTCGTTAAACATTGCTCTTGTCATATGTGAACACATCTCTACATGTCTTCGTTCATCGTAGACCTGACCCTGCTTTCCCGGCGGCCGTACAAGGAGCCGGTGGACATTAAAGTGGAGCGGGATGACTCTCTGGACAGGGAGGGCATGAGCTTTGCCAAGCAAAGCTCAGAGAAGAGCTCCAGCAAGAGCAAGAGGAAACACAAGGTATGGGGGTGGAGGCAGACATCTGATTGTTTGCTTTAGCCTATCGTCTGTCTGTAGCCGGGTTTTTACAAGCTCCACCATTAGTAGTTTCCCCACTGCTTATCAGTCTGGAGAGTCTTTCTCCAAAGTTGTTTGTCTTATTACTAGACAGTGACAATAACATCATTAGCATGCAATTAAATTAACCAGCTTGGATGTAGAGTTCAGACTGATAAACTTAAAGAGTTGTACATTTATTTTGAGGAGCTGTGGCAATAAAGGCCAACACCTCCTTTAAAAAGATCTAATAAAAATATAAAGTTGAATGTTGGCCTCCTTTTTGAAAGTGGGCTGAACATGTCCAAGTCTATGAAGTCCATGAGTTCCTCAGAGCGCGTGTGTGCCTTTGGCCATGGTAGCATTGAACAAGCCTTGTCTCCTCTTTTTGTACTCTGTTCCTTCAGAATGACGATGAGGGCACCAAGCCTGACAGCAAGCGGTCCAAGCAGGAAGACAAGTCTTTGTCTCACCATAAGAACAGCAGCAAAGAGTGAGTTGCTTGTTCTTTTTTCCAGGAAACACGGGGACACCTGGAAGTTAATAGTCTAGACGGGTGGCTACGAGTTAAAAGGCATATTTACACTGTATATGTTCCACTAAATGTAATGTGTATGACACTGAAGGAGTGCACCTCTTTTAAAAAGAGTCATATTAAACACCTCAGACCTCCTGCTAATAATATCCCTGTACAGCTTAAACGTCCGGACTGTAAAACGATTAAAAATGGCGGCGATGTGTTTGCGGCGCCAGGTCAAAGCGGTCCCTGGAGAAGAAGGAAGAGCCAGCCCCCTCTCCCTCCATGACGGGCCTCCAGCGTACGCCCAAGGCGGAGCACCAGAGTCGCAAGAGGACGGTGAGCCAGTCGTCCACATCTCTGTCGAGCGGGGCGAGCAGCGGCAAGGAGGGAGGTCACGGCGCCAAGGGAAACTCCACCTCCAAGCCCAGGAAGGGAGAGGACAAGGGAAGAGGCACTCGTGACGGCAAGGTACAGGCCTCCACAGCCGCTTCCCTTTGGTGTGCTACCACTCTGTTTCTCTGGAGACCTCATAGGGAAGGAAGCAAGACAAACTGGGCTTGGCTTCAGCGCTTTGAAGTGTTTCTTTTTTTTATTATCAAGACTGTGATTTGCCACAAGCTCTGAAATAGTTTCTCTTTTTTTTTTCAATTTATAAACTCTGACCTAATTTAAATGTTTCCTGTCATTTGTACTGGCACAGCCTCACCAATAGCTTTAGCACTGAGAAATGGAATCCTCTGCTGGTATGTCTCACTGGACATGCAGTATAATGCAGTTCAGTGGGTAGCGTTGACAACTGTAAAATGGTGGCACCTTGACTGCATGTTATTGGAACAGGGAATTCACATTATATTAAGACATGGACAGGTTTTACATGTCTCCTGAACAGACATTTGCATGTGTTCTATCCGGTGTTGTTTCATAGCTACATCAATGCTGGAATCGGAAAGTAACCTGCTGTAGACAATGCCAGTGATCAGTTTGATTTGACTATAGGGCACGCATCCGTGACTATTAGTCAGCTTCCTATTTCCAAAGAGGTTTGTGGATTTTAAGCTGCATGATATGCCCTGTGAGGTGACCCTCATTGCTAAAACTAAAGGTCTGAAATGAGGAGGGTTAGTATATTCTTCAAAGCTGAGCTAGATAGGTGTCCGTCTTTACACTTCTCGTTGTTTGCTACTAATCTTCCAATGAATAGCCTCCTTCTGTGTGAAGTAAAATATATGCATCTCCAACAGTCATCGGACACTAATCTGACATTTCTCAACAAGTCCGTTTCCCCAGTTACCATTTAATTAATAATTTAAAACCGCAGCATCACCTCCTTTTTTTTTTTTTTTTTTTTTAATAAAACCTTATCCCCCTCTACCACCCCCCACAGGAGAAATCTTCAAAGAGCAGCGATAACCAGCTGGCAGTGCCTCTGTTCCCTTTAGAATCGGCTCGATCCATGCTGGTGTTTGAGGACAGGTAAGAGGAGCCGGTTCCACTGTGGATAACCCCTCCGCTGGCCGCACACAGCATGCTCCCATGGGGATCTAGGGTTGCCTTTGATGACTCCAGCTCTGGGAGGCTGTGGAGGTCAGCCGGTGGTTGTGCCTGCAAGGAAGAGGGATATTATACGTTTCCAGCGGGAACCCCTGTGTTCCTCACGCTGTGGCACTTAAAACATCAAAGTCTTGGTGGTCACTGGTGTGTAGTTACTTTGAAAGACTGTTTAAAGAATGGATGCATTTGCAGCATTTGCAGACCTTCTAATGAGTGCATTTGTCAGTAGGTCGGACACCAGTCATCATTTAAGCAATAACACACGAGGGAGTGCATTATTGATTTTATCCAGTTTGACACGCGCTTAATAATGGTAATCACCACTAACAGAAAATCATTGGTTTGTTTGTTTTCGTTATTTATTTGGCTCTGCCAACACAAATAGTCCCGCAACCATAGTTCTAAACTTCTATTAACAGTCTCTCTGGTTCTGTGTGGCAACTACGTGGCTGGACTGTTACCAAGCAACACATACACATCACGCTAGCTTGTTACATATGTTTTCAAGATACCGCAGGTCAGATATTTTGTATCCAATACATCCACGTTTGTATCATGTAGTCTGCATTTATTGTTTCCATTTATCACGCAGCCAGTGAAGTCAAATCGGTTGAGTCACTTTAACAGCTTATCAGAAGTTTTTTTATTTTTTTATTAGTAAGTTATTAGAAGAACACTGGTAAAGTGGAGTGACACATTCATAGTTAAAAGTCCCAGTGCGTTAGACTGAAATATTGGCACTCATGGAAATGCCTCTCGTCCAATCAAATCACTTGGTCGGAACTAACTGTTGCATAAAAGTTGATACATTGAACAATGTAGTCATCAAAGCTAGATTAGTCCTCAAAAACAATTGCTAACCACAAACCAAGAGCATACACACAGTATGAGAATGTGTAAGCTCTTAGTTTGTATGTTGTAGTCATTTCCAAGCCGTTTCATTAAGCCATGAAAACACACTGAAGGGTTTTTGTTCAAATGCTGTGGTGGTGGTTTGTGTTTGCTTACATCAGTGGGTCTTGTGTTTCAGGTTCCATTCTGCTGATCACTACTTGCAAGAGGCCAAGAAGCTTAAACACAATGCAGATGCACTGGTGAGTACATTTGAAACAGACTCCACAGCACCATCTGTTGGCTGTAGTAGGAATAGTAGCATGTTGTGTGAGCAAAAGTTGAAATGCAGCATTTCAATGTGTATAAAGGCAATCACACTTTCCAGGATAATTCCAACTCTGAATGATGTCAGTGTTTGCCATAAGAGAGGCAAATAGGAGGTGTTATCATTTGTACAAAGTTTTTTTTTTTTTTTTCAATAAAAGCATGTTTGCTTTGGGGTGCGCTTGAGGTCACCACAGCAAACAAAGCACATGCAAATGGGATGTTAATGCAGGAGCCTGTTGATGGCCAATGTTTTTATATACGATGGACTCCATTTTCAACACCAACACTTGCCTCTGCTGACATTCTGAGATATCTTATTTGATCACTTAAGTCATTCACTGCCATCATCGTTGCCTAAGATCATGTAAAGCTCCATGTAAGATGCAGAGAAAGCTACCCTCTTTTAGCAGGACTGGAATCACTTGGTGACATTATAGCAAGTCATGGCCCTTCTACCCACATAGGTAGAGGATTATCATTGTAAATGGGGATTCTCTTCCTAAAAGTGAATACACTGAGGTGACGCGTGTAAACACTTGGGCTGCTGGAGTGGTGTGACACAGCATTATTTGAACAGGAGTTGTCATGAATCTGTGTTGCTGTCTGCTCCTCACATGCAGTTGGACCGCTTTGAGAAGGCTGTGTACTACCTGGATGCCGTGGTGTCCTTTATCGAGTGTGGCAACGCCCTGGAGAAGAGCGCCCAGGAAGCAAAGTCTCCCTTCCCCATGTACGCCGAGACGGTGGAGCTTATCAAGTATGTTACATATGCATTCAAGTACACACACTAGATAGTATGCTCCCCCCCCATACAGTAAATGAGTATGCTTGTGCTTGATGTGTGTTTGTGTATATCTATCTGGTTTACATTCAGATACACTATGAAGTTAAAAAGCTACATGGCCCCAGACGCTACTTCAGCAGACAAGAGGCTGGCTGTGCTTTGGTATGTGTGGTCTTTTTTTATTTATTTTTTATTACTGTATATCTGGAAATGATGTAGCCATTTGTTTAATCCAGGTGTTTCATGACATTGTAACGTTTCTAAATAATAGTTGTCTTTTGTGTGTCCAGCCTACGCTGCCAGTCACTTCTCTATCTGCGACTGTTTAAGTTGAGGAAAGAGAGTGCACTAAAATACTCCAAAACACTCACTGAACACTTAAAGGTAACCCTAGCTTCACAGAAGCTGTCTTTGTCTTGCCAATATAACCATCAGCCTGGGACACCTTGTTGAGATCATGTGCCCCATATGAAGCGTTTGCTTGCCTTCTGACCTGACTTTTCTTCTTCCCACACTTCGGTTTGCAGAACTCTTTAAGTAATACCCAGGCACCCTCTCCTGGAATGGGGAAGTAAGTATGACAGGACACATTAGAAAATGTTCATGGTGTGCTTTGTTAAATCAGTCCATGTTTTAAATACCATCCCGGTAGACAACTCAGTCCTACCCAATTTAAAGAACCAAATATACAGCAAGAAACACAATATATTAAAGAAAATAAGCTCTTCTGAAACTATTAATGGTTAATTGACCATCGTATTATCTAGACAGTAGCTGGGCTTACATGGATACTTTGACATTCCGAATGGAATACTTCCGATTGAAGATTTCGGACAGTTTTGTATGATTAAGTACATTTGTTGTAGCATTTTGTTCAAAATCACACTCGTTAGGCCTATATCTATTTGACAAATTAGCAATTTTTTCCAAAAACAAATGTTGCATGTCAGTTCTCGAGAATGCTTGCTAGCTTCGAGGTCAAATCAAAATCGCTCTGCCCCACACATTGAAAAACATTTTGAAATAAAGAGACGATGTTGTAGTGAGCGGTGTTGGCCACTTTATGTTGCCATTTACAGAGCAAGAGCTGTGTAGAAGTAGGCCACCAGAAACTTTTTTTTTTTTTAAACCATGCAGCGAGATAGGTAAGATCGAGAGTGAAATGCAAGGAGATATTTGTTGACACACTGTATTAGCTTGCAATAGCTGACTATACTTTTTACCTTTCACATCTTCAAATCATGTTCCTTTTGCATCCAACACCATTTGGATAAACCTCATCAGCTGCAGTGTAGGCCTACTACTGCTGTCCAAAGGCTCGCATTGGATAAGCTACTAAACCACCTGCACATATAACCAGATCCCGGTTCAGCTGCTCTGTCAAGTTTCCGGAAGTAGCCGACATCCTTCTAACCATCGTAGGCTACTTGCCCCCAGTTGGATATCAGAGAGAAGTGTCTCTACATTGCGCTGCTTTGCCGTCACTGTAGTCAGACAATTTAGATACTTTTTCTTTTAAAAAATTACTTGGAATCATTGCAAAAATAGTATGTTTTCTTTAGCTTTTCTGCCATGTTTGTCTTTGTTTATTTTTTTCTAGCTCAATGTAGCTGTGCCTGTTTGCTTGTCTCAGCATAGTGAGATGGTTTGTTGTCACGCGAACAATATTGAACTTTGAGCCCAGACAAGATCAGAGTTAATTTATACATTGTTTTGAAAATGTAAAATTCAATACTGTAATTTTCAAATCTACATCAATGCAAGTGTTATTGATTAAAAAAAAAAAACAGCAACACAATTAAATACAATTTTTAGATGGAGCTCCATGGAGACTAGTGCTATTTTAAGACAATGCTCTGCGGGCGTCCCTAGTGGTCCCTGCAGGCGACCAGGTGCCCGCGGGCACAGTGTTGGCTACCCCTGGCCTTCCGCCTTGTCTCCAATCAATTGGGCAACAACAGTAGCCTAGGCACGCGCAGAAGAAGGCAACCAGGAAGTATCTGGGTTTAACCGTTTACATTGTAGACTTGAACTCAATCTGGTTATTGAACTTGTTAATGCTAGTCCTCTGCTTCGGGATGACATTTACATTGGGTTGGGCCTTTCTGCTGATTGAGGCGTTTATATGGAGCATTTTCATTCTGGTTTATCAGAATAGTAGTGTCCATGTAAACACGGCTAATGTAAGCAGCGATGTCACGCTTGACAAGGTCGATGCAGCAACCCAGCCAATAAGGAACCAACACGTCTGTCTGTCTGTCCTGGCGTCTAACCAGCGCTGTGCTCTGTCCCTCCACAGCAAAGCGGCCGGCATGCCCTCCCCTGTCTCCCCCAAGCTGTCCCCAGGCTCGGCCGGGGGCAACTCCTCAGCGAGCGCCAGTAGCAGCGGCAGCTCGTCTGTGACCATCCCCCAGCGCATCCACCAGATGGCCGCCAGCTACGTGCAGGTCACCTCCAACTTCCTGTACGCCACCGAGGTGTGGGACCAGGCCGAGCAGCTGGCCAAGGAGCAGAAAGGTGAGCGTGCACACCTGGTCACTAAGCGGCATGGGTAGCGCTACTAGCTACAAGTTGTATAGCTAATGTAATGGTCACATTCATATGCTTATAAAACCCTGTGTTATGCATTTGCATATAAGAATTGGTGTTTTGCCATTGAAACATTCAGTTGAGAATGAGCTTTAGTAAAAAACCCACGCCGAGTGTCAATTTGAGGTAAATGTTGTTTCCGCTCAACGATACGCCCTTGTGGCTATAATTGCACACTGTCTGGCTGAGAAGTACCGTTAAAGCAGATGACTTGATAAGGTTTGTGTCTCACTGTTGTTTTCCCAGAGTTCTTTGTGGAGCTGGACAAGGCCATGGGTCCTCTGGTCTTCAACACCAGCAGCATGACAGAACTGGTGCGTTTCACGCGGCAGGGCCTCCACTGGCTACGGCGGGATGCAAAGCTCACTCCTTAGACGGGGAAGGCCGCTCCCCAGAGTGAGGCCGCTCCCACACGCTCACACCTCAAGGCGACCGCACGCGTGCTACATGTGCCCAAAGACACACTTGCACAAGGCGCGCGCCGTAAGACACCTATGACCCTCCATGGGGGGCACACCTGTACTGAACCTCTCAGAAAACTCTCCTACACTGTGTCCATGTTCTACACCAGCTTGCCAACACACTGAGCAATTTGAAGCATCTTTCTCCAGCGCACAGGGACGAGCAGCCCAACGGAACACACAGAAACAAAGGCTCCGGCTCTCCGCTGCATATCTCGGCATTACTGAGCATGTCTTTGCCTAGCATCAAAAGTCCATGTCCTCGGCATTAATGCTTTTAATGAATAATTTATGAACACACTAAAATGTAGTTTGTTTGCCAGGCTACACGAACGTTATGGGTTAATTGGCTTTTTTTTCTCACTTTAATTTTTTACCAAAGTACCTCTCTCAACCACCAAAGGTGCTTTAAAAAAAGATTTGTCTCCTTATCTTTTTTGTGCCTTGTATGTGATCTACAGGAAAATGATTGGATACCATCATGTCTAAATCTGTTTTAATCTTTTTCACTAGGTTTTAAATTGTAATCATGGCTAGAACTGTCATTTTATTTATAAACACCATTTTTGAATATCTAATAGAAACTGAAAATGGTTATTCGTGTTCAAATCAATATTTGTAATGATTTTACCTCTGGCTTGGCTTCCATTGGGTAAGCTACACAGTCAACATTGTCATTTAATGCAGCAGACTAGTAATTGGAATGGGACTCCTGGTCTCTGGGTTGAGATACGTGCAGTATGTATAGCAGATACATGTGTATTCTTTTTCCTCTACATTGTCGATTGAGAAATATCATAATTGGAAATAAGACTTCCACACATGGTGTTATTGTTCCCTTGACCTGCCATTGTGTGCACCACACAGTTCAAGGCTCACAGCATATTTTTCTAAGGAACTGCGGGGTGTATCTAAGTGTTGAAAATGTTACATTTAATGCAGTTATTTATAGTGCAATTATTAGAAATGGGCCTTTGTGTACATGAACTAGGAAAACGGGGCCTCGTGTGAATGCAATTTTATCTGGAAGGAAATGTACAGGCAAATTCTGTGTTCTTCACAGTAGTAGACGTATTGCAGAAGAGGTCGAATGGACAATATTGATATTAAATTAACTACAGTTTTTATTTCTGGCAAAGCAATGTTATAACTGGATAGGTTTAGTTTTAAAGCATTAAACGGGGTTTGAGATGATCATGGGATGCAAAGTATTTTGTATATTATTCCTATTTAAATGTAAACCTATAGTAGTGCTGTGATTTTCACTAGTGTGGGCAGCATGTATTACTTGTAGAATGTACGTATGCCGTTTGTAGGCTTTGAGCAGACAGACTACAAACAATAGGGTAAACCCTTGATTTAGATATGGTCGCAAGTATTCAACGCCAGTAACAGAACTTATTACATAATAGGTTCACTTAAAATTTAGATGATTGGCTATGAATTAATGATATGAAGTCTGTCCATTTATTGTATTGCTATTATTTTTATATATAACACATCTTATGAATTACAAATGCTGAAATTATCAGAGCCACACCTGGACCAAGTAGTATTTGTAAATACTGTTGATGGTTTTTGTTAACCTGCTTCAGTCACAGGAAATGCATTTCTGTCACCGACTATTTATCTTATGCCGTCACTATCTGCTTAGAATTAATGCAAAAAGGTTACTACAAACATTGACTATTTTTAAATACTCTTATAAACCAGGGACTGATTAAGATTTAATTAGCTTTCTTTCTCATTGGCTCCCTGGCCTTTTTAATGTGGGAGGGGATACTGTTCTTTCCTCCTGCACTTGACAGTGAACAGTCAGCGGAGGCATTGGTTTAATCTATGCAGGATTTGTACAAGGAAAAACATTTTGTTTCTGAAATAATCTCTTATTTAATTTTTATGCTTGGGATTTTGTCCCACCCTCTTTTTCTGTCTAAGGAACAAGTAAAAAAACATTTAAAATGTCCAATTGCCTTTAGATTTTGCAATGTTGTGTACTAGTTTAATATATAGATTTTTTTTATTTTTTTTTTAAGATAGCTAAACAGTTGGCTAGGGCCATTTTGTACTTTAGACTGGAGGCCACTTTTCTCATAGGAATTCCTCTGGGTTCCACCAGCCCGGCCACAAGACTTAATACACTGGTACACTTTGTAAGTATAAATCCACAGCTGGTGAGCCATACACTATCAAGTAGGCAATGTACACATTTAGTTTCAATCTTGTTTTGCTAGTGACATTTTATTTATTTTTCTGCCCCATTACATTTTTTATTTTTACAGAATACTTAACTTTTTTTTTTAAATGTAAGATGTTAATGTATTTGGGTTGTACACCATGATATTTCTCTGTAAGTAGTAATTCTTATTCTAACTTGAACGAATCCAGGGTAAGGTTAGTTTTTGACATTCAGTAGAAAGATGTTAAGACTTGCATGTTTCTATTTAAAAAAGACAGCTGTATAAATTGTAAATACATTTCTTGAAGGGTGGATTTCTATTGCAGTTTGGCATTTTTATTGAACTTTAAAAAATGTAAATACAATTGTCAAATACCTATATGCACATTGTTTTTTTTTTTTTTTTTTATTCCTCCCCTCTCTGGGAACATTTGTTCCTCTTCCAAGCTGTTCAGATGAAACCCTAGTCTCTTAACACTGTATATCAGTTTCATCTGTCAACTTTGTTACCGTGCTTGTATGTTAAATCTCACACTTCACTGTGTCAGTATCATGGCCACCACCTAATCAGTAATGTAGATCTAAGTGCTAATATTTTGGCTTCTCTGTATTTGATATGGGGACAGTAAATCCAAGTGTATGAATGCCTAGGTGGATGTGTGTGTGCACGTATGGAATATGTATAAACCTCATCTTTTTCTTACCAAGAAAGATGTACGGTATGTACAAATGTATCCTTTTATGAGCTAATTCGAGATGTCTTTTTGAACAAGAGGTATTTCGCTAAACAACTTAAGATTTTAAAAGTATGTTGTACTGTGTTTTCTTTTTTCTTTGTGTCTGAAGTGAGACTAGCAGCATACAAAGTACAATAGACTCAATTCAGTTTAGTTTTAAGAACTGACTGTAGATGCTATATAATATGGATGCAATATGAATAAGTAAAGGTACTCGGTGAGTTTGGTTTTCAAACTTGGGTTATGTAATTTAAAAATGATCTCGTGAAGTGAGTATTAATTGTTACTAATGGGAAGCTGTCCTGACTATACTTTGTATTTTGCCGTATTGAGAATAAAATATATGCTTATGTTAAATAATGCAATACGGTTTTGATTTTGTCAGTTATACCATCGTCCAATGATGGAGGGTGTGCATCATTGATGGTCATTAACGCCTTCCCCAGCCTATTCCCAAAATGTATATTGCCATCATGTGGTCGTGAGCAGTACTGTCACCAATAGTGTCAACAGCCTATAGTGAATGCAGTAATGATATCAATAACTCAGGGAAGATGTGCCTTGTACTAGCTAATAGTATTTCTGAATTACTGTAGTGTTGGTTGCATAGGATTATAGTTGTCAATTATTGAGCTTTTATTTGATTATTAGTGTCTTATGCTACACTTTTAAAATGTGGGGTCACTAGAAATGTCCTTGTTTTTGAAAGGAAAATTACATCAAACAATAAATGAATGCGTGAATTGGTAAAAGCAGATAAAGCGTTCTTTATCTTCAGCAACCATCACTCCTGCTCATTGTGTTAGCTTTTCCAAGTTGATCATTATTCAAAGAAAGCTGATAATTAGAAATCCTTACACAATTATCTGAAAGCTACTGATTAAGACGCAATAATACTGGTCTTTAGCAAGCTAGCATCTACATCAGCATTTGTTGGTTCTTTTCATATAGTTCTATGGTTTGATTACAGGCTCAATGTGCAGAAACGGCTAACTTTCCTCTGAAACTCGTCAGTCTTTTCACATTATGTCAAATGAATGCAATTCCATGCAAGAAATTGCCAATGGCATTGCAAGATGGAGTGAAGACCTTTCTTCTTTAAGAGCCCTTTCACCCTGTACAAATCTGTTGACCATCTTAAACTTGTCATTTTATTGGCCAGTGGGTTATGACTTGTCGTAGTCTCGTCTTCACTGTTGAAATTAAGTGTTGGTTTCCAGGCACTAACAAAGCTGCCAGTTAAGGACATGTGAGTCATCTGTTCCTCAAACTAGATTATCATTTGTCCATTTGCTGCTAACACATCTTTTTATTCTGGTTAAAGACATTTTGTATTGTTCTAAGAAGGGAGTAGTACACAGTGTTGTATGAATGTATTTAGTTTTAAGCTTTAATTTCTCAGAACAATAGACTGATGACTTTCAGAATAAAGCTGTTTGCTTCTGGCCATTTTGAGCCTGTAATTGATCCCACTTCATCATAGTATGGAGGACCAGGACTGCCATAATAAAAAAATAAATAGATAAAAGTATAAATAGATAAAGAAAAGTATAAATAATTAAATAAATATAAAAATAATTGAAAAA
>JAODUH010002511.1:0-11980 GCA_027564835.1 Typhlichthys subterraneus | reverse complement strand
ATATACACATACACATATACATATATATATATACATATACACATATACACATATATATATACATATATACATATATATACATATACACATATATATATACATATATACATATATATACATATACACATATATATACACATATATATACACATATATATACACACATATATATACATATACATATACATATACATATACACATATATATACACATATATATACATATACACATAAACATATATATATATATACACATACATATACATACATACACATATATATATATATACATACACATATATATATACATACATACATACACATATATACACATATACATATACATACACACACACATACACACACACATATACACACACACATATACACACACATATACATATATATACACACATATACACTAGGGGTGCACAATATATCGATTCAGTATCGTTATCGCAATATCACGTTGCACTATATCATATCGAAGATGTTGCAATATTCAGTGTATTTTGTGGAGAGATGCGTCCATTGGCTGTCAGAGTTGTGTTTGATTTAGACGGTAGTAAGATGTGTGGCTGAGAAAGCTCATGACATAATAGAGATCGAAAATAAATATCTATATAATTTAGTAATTTAAATAATTTGAGAAAATAGCATCGCGCAACGTAATATCGCGATACTCAGGTTTATCGATCTGTTCTTCCACCTAAAACAGCATCAGGATTGACAAACGCTGATGTAACACATGCAGGGTAGGGGGCTTCCAGGACCAGGGTCGGGGGAACCCCCGCACTAAGGGATCGGTCAGTGAACTCACGTGAAGCACTTATCTCCGCCGTCTGCGTGGCGGACGCCGGCCCGCGGCGAGCTGCCCTGCTCCTGCCGGCAGCGGTGCCTCTTGAGGCCGGAGCGGCCCTGGAAGCGCTTGCCGCAGACGGAGCAGCTGATGTGGGCGGCGGCGGCGTTGGCGGCGCGGCTGTGGATCTTCTGGTGGTTGAGCAGGATGCTGGTCAGCCGGAAGGCCTTCCCGCACGTGGGGCAGGCGTACCTCTTCTTCTGCGTGTGGATGCGCGTGTGGTTGCGCAACGCCATGGGGTTGGTGAAGGGCTTGGAGCAGAAGCCGCAGCTGAAGTGGCCCGTCTTGTGTGTGTTCTTGTGGTTCAGCAGGCTGCCCGCGTGCCGGTAGCTGCGGTCGCACACGTTGCACGCGTACGGCCGCTCCTCTTTGCCGGGGGCGACGGCGCCAGGCGGCCCGCGGCACCCGTGTGCGGCCAGCTGCTCTCCGGACGCGAACGCCTGCTTGCACTCTTTGCACTTGAACGCCTTGGACTTCAGCCGCCGCTGGACGCCGGCTGCGTCCTTCCTGAGGTGGGCGCAGACGTGCGTCATCAGTTGCTTCCTGCCCCTGAAGCCCCGCCCGCAGCTCTGGCACGAGTGCTTCTTATGCGCCAAGTGGGTGCGCAGGTGGTTCTTCATGGCCAGCTGGTTGGAGTATGTGTTGCTGCACACGGAGCAGCAATACTCGCCCGTCTTGTGGGAGTTCCTGTGGTTGACCAGGCTGCCCGCGTGCCGGTACGAGCGGCCGCACTGGTCGCAGGAGAAAGGCCGCGGGTCGCCGGACTCCTCGGACTTGACCGGGGTACGGGACGCCGCCGGGCGGCGAGACGGCTGACGTCTTCGACGGATGGCGGCGGGGCGCGGGCGCTGCTCTTCCCCATCCGCGCCGCTCCCGTTCATCTGCATGAGGGCCTGGATCTGGCTGTTGAGCTCCTGGATCTTGGCCTGGTTCTCCTTGTGCCGCCTCAGGTGGTTCAAAAGCTGCTTTTGGATTTTGAAGGCCTTCCCGCACTCGTGGCAGGTATGCCTGTTGGGGGACAAGGTGCACAGTTAAGGTTGTGTTTACACAACACAACGCAGACTGAGGGTATGAATGGAAAGGGTGGGGGTGGGGCTTGCTACCAAAACAACACTAATGCAGATTAGAGAACAGTGTCTGGTGCAGCATGTTACAGAAATACAAAATGACCAACCACAACTTAGCGTTATGAATATTTTGTTCATTAAGAAAGACAAGTTAAATATAAATATTTGCTTTGTGTTGTGTTGTTATGGTGGGAAGAGATCACTAACCTTTTAACATCAAAGTGGGATCTCTGGTGGTTTTTAAGGGCTAGCAGATTGTAGAAACGTTTCTGGCAAACCAAGCAGCGGAACACTCCGGTTTTGTGGGACTTCTTATGGTTGAGGAGCGAGCCAGCGTGTCTATACGAGCGGCCGCACTGCTCACACTTGTATTGGCGATCTGCCGCTCCCGCGTCGGCGTGGAAACGGCCGGCGGCGCCGTTGACGACGTGATTCACCTCCATTTTCTCCTGGCCGCTCGCGAGCCCGTCGTCTCTCCCGCGGGCCGCACAGCCGTGGTTCCTGAGATGGTGGGAGCCGGTGCAGAAGACGCCACAGGCTCCGCAGATGACGCTCTGCGACGACGACACCGCCCGCCCTTCTCCGCCACAACACACGCCGTTGGTCCGGTCGCGGCTGCTGGACCGCGTGCGACCGCCACCACTAGGGGGCGCTGTGGCGTTGTGCGAGAGCTGGTGGGCCAGCAGGTCCTGACGGCGGGCAAAGCTCTCCCCGCACGCGCTGCAGATCATCATCTCGCCGGGCTCGTCGTCCTTCACCTCGTCGCGCAACGACGCCATGGAGGAGGGCCCTGAGCTGGCCGGCGTGGCGTGGGACTGCGTGTGCCCGCGCAGGTGGGTCCTGAGCGCCGCCATGTTGGTGTAGCTGTTGCCGCACACGGAGCACTGGTACAGATCCCCGTCGTCTTCTTCCTCTTCCTCCACCTTGGCGGCGTTGGCGGCGTAGCCGTTCAGCCGCTCGTCGCTCACGTCCCCCGCGTGGAAGTCCGGCTCGCTGAAGAAACTTTGGTCATGGCCGCTGCCGCCTGTCCCCCGCAGGCAGTGGAAGTCGACGTCCGGATCAGGGACAGCGCCGGGTCCATTGCTTCCCTGGTGGTAGGTGGTGGTACTGCCGCCGTAGCCGTTGGCAACGGGAAGGGCCCCCTGCTGCTGCTGCTGGTGGTGGTGGTGCACGAGCAGCAGAGGGCAGCAGTGAGACTTGATTCCTGCGATGTCGGCAAACGTCTCGCCGCAGTCAGCACACATGTGTCTCTGCGTCGGCTGTCCGCCGTGAGGTAGATGCTCGCCGCCGTTCTGGGGGAAGTCCTGGTCGAACGCTGCGTGGTACGCCGCGCCGTGGACCGCGGGCTCCTGGTCGAGGCCGAGCATTACGTTTTTGTCATCTTCTTCCTCATCATCATCATCCTCCTCCTCCTCCTCCTCCCCCTCCTCCTGCTGCTGCTGCTGCTCGTCCTCCTGGGGGGAGAAACAGCCTAGCTGGCTGTCCAGGGTGAAGGGCTCCGATGACAGCCAGTCTCCCCCCTCGCTGGCCAGGCTAAAAGAGGAAGGCTGGGCTCGGTGGAGGCGGAGGTGGCTCCTCAGCGCCGCCAAATGAGGGTAGCTCTTCCTGCATATGGAGCACTGGTAAATGCCCACCTGGTGACACCGCTTGTGGTTGATCAGACTCCCCGAGTGGCGGTAGCTTTTGCCGCAGATCTGACACTTAAAGCGGCGATCGCCGGACGATTCCGCGGCCGATGCGCCCTCCTCCGCCTCGTCAACCGGGTTCAGGGCCGAGAGCGCTCCCCGAGTGTTCATAGAGGTGGCCGTTTGGTTGCTGGAGCGGGGCGAGTGCGCGTGGCGGCTGTCATTTATAGCGTGCTCACGCGGCTGCTCGAAATCTCCGGGATTCTCAACCGACGAAGACACTGAGGGAATATTATTTACTGGAGAAGCATAAAAAGTGGACTCGGGGGAGTTAATACTGTTGTTGTAGGATATACTGAGGTTATTTGAGCCCTGGTTAAGCCCATATGGCACAGACGAATTGTGCATTTGGATGTGCTCCTGGAATTCGTCGTCGCTCAGGAATAGCACTTGACACAGGTGGCAGAAATTTACTTGGGCTTCCTGGCTCTGAGGTGAAAACTGGTGGGGTGGCGTGGTACCCGTGTACATGACGTCCCTGGACGCAGATTCCGCCCCACGTCTGTTCCTGTGAGTTCTCTGGTGGCTGTAGAGCGCGGCCATGTTATTGAACAGCTTGAAGCAAACAGTGCACTCAAACATTCCCACCTGGTGAGTCTTTTTGTGATTGGTTAGGCTTCGGTAATGAATGTAAGCCTTGTTGCACAAGTCACATTTATACGGGCGATTCACCGCATCGTCAGTGGCCTCGTTTTCCCCGTCCGCTTCAGCCATCTCCTCCTCCTCGTCCTCAACGGGGCTGCTTCCTGTAGAAATCCCTGCAGTGGATGACTGTTCGTCGCGGCAAGGCGAGTCATCGTTTTCAATTTCGTTTGTACTTGCAGAGTAGTCCACGCCTGACCTCTGGAACGGCTGCTGCCGATGCGACCGTTTGGAGAAGTGAACCTTCTCGTGCGTAGCCAGCTGGGTAGCCAAACGAAATGCCTTCCCACAGTCCACGCAAGTGTACTTCTTCTGGGAAGTGTGACTCCGGAGGTGACTCTTGAGGGCCAGGGCATTGGAGTTCTCCTTGCCACATATCTGACACTGGAAACAACCCACATCGTGCGTCTTCTTGTGATTGGCCAGGCTCCCGGCGTGTCGGTAGCCACGTCCACATTTGTCACACTTAAATCTGCGATCTTCCTCTTGCTGCAGATGGCTTTCCGTGTGCTCTATTAGGCTGGGCATATCGAAGTACACCACACTACAGTGTTTGCAAGGAAAGACGTTGGTCCTGTCTGGCTCTTGCATAGCCATCGCAGGTTAACGTTTGAAAAGGCAGAACCTGGTAGAGTTTGCAAAAGTAACTAAGAAGGAAATGCATTAGACGTCTTGGTTTTCTTTTATTTTTTCTCCCACAAGAGGCAAAACCTTCTTTAAAATAAATAAAAATACAATAAAAAAATCCAAGGAATGTCCAAGTGTTGAAATTATTGTGATGATCAGATGAGGATCAGTCCTGCACTATTAATAACAGCAGAATTACTTCGGTGTAGAGGAGTTGCAGGCAATTGCAGAAGCTATAAAATTGAAAAAGAAAAATTAGTCAGAGGTAGTTAAAAAAGAAATCCATGAACTTCTATTAAAACTAAGCAATTTACTTGGTGCGATTATAAAATAAAATGAAAGCAAATAGTTGACAAGTTCATACTATACAATACTATTTATTCACAAAGAATAAAAACAACAAATGTGCAAAAAAAAAATTACATTTAGTATATTATGCAAAAAAATTGAAATGGCAAGTTTCTAATGAGGCTTCGCGGTGCATTATACCGTCACAATTGCTTTGTTGCTCTCCGGTTAGCAATGTCAATAAACCGAGGAGACCAACGCCTCGCTCTAGATCTTCTTTAGTTATGAATCAATGTCACTATATTATGCTTCGTTACAAACTGAAGTAAAAAACAAACAGTGTACATATTCACTGTGCAAGTGGTGTTGACACCCTGCCTATCTCGCGTAGTAGTCATGTTTGTTTTACCGAACAGCGAGTGAACGTTAGCATGCTAGCATCCCTATGCTAGCAGCTATCCCTGCTAGCATCCCTATGCTAGCAGCTATCCCTGCTATAGCATCCCTATGCTAGCACCATCATGCTTAGCTAAACAAACATTGCACCAAAAAGCCGATAAGTCGTTTTATGCGATGTCACCGCATTAAAAGATACATAACAAGGCATACCTTTGGCACTGCTAACACTGTAACCAAGCTCGATTATACATTTCCATTCATTACTTAGCTAACAGTATATTAATATGTAAAGCACAACCCTTCTTTTTTTTTTGTCTTATCCCCCCACCACCCTTCTTCCATTACGATTTCCACATTGCTGTTGTTGCTAGGAAACAGGAAATGTGTAGCAGTGAAATACTTCCACCTTTAATCAATAAATAGCAAGCTAGTTAGCTATCGGACACTACAATGACATTACAGTTAGCGAGTTATTCAAATTAAGCAGTTCGCTGTAAGACCATTGTGGCCTCAAGTCACTCTCGCACTGTAACATACTGCCGTAAAGCCAAGGTAAACCCGCCGCCTGACAGCAAGACAAAACCAAGTTGTAACCTTGGAACGCTAGATGGTGTAGCTTGTTGTAGTATAGTGGCTTTGGTATCTTACCTTTTTACTAAATGCATACTTTATTTTGGCCGGACAACTTCTTTTATGTAGCATCAGGCTATCTAGCAAGCTAGCTGTCTATTGCTGATTCTCTCTACGGTGTTGCACTTGCCTCGAGCTGTCGTCATCGGGGTCCTAACGCCGCTCCCCCTACCCAGCCACAGCACCACCAAACGCAGCGTGGAGTTAACGCATTCGTGTATTTGGGATCGAGGCATTATCAAACATTCATCCGCATTAACAGGTAAGATGTTGCGTTTACTTTGTTATACACGCATGGTGCGAAAGACGACGCTTGTACAACATCGGATCATGACCATCATAATAATGACACCTCCGGTGGTAAGTATGCAGCCGGTCCTAAAGCCAGCCATTTTGAGTAAGTTATAATAACTAGCTAGCAAGCTAAGCTAGCGAAAGCAAATATGTGTGACAAAAATATGTTAAGTAGTTTAAAGCAACGTACAGTGTCGACTACCTTTCGGTTTCTTTTTTTTTAATTCCTGTTTTAAACAAAAGCCTGTCGTGAGATTGCTGTGATTGACTCCACGTTTATCAGCATCGCCAACTTCCCCTTACATCAAGCGTTTAGCTTATTGTCCCTGAGGTCCTAATGCCAGCCACCTTGCAATACGTACCACACACACACACACACATTTATTTCATTGTTCTGTAAACTTGCAGTCGGCAGCCTGGCACAGTCTGTTCGGCAAGATGAAGCTTAGCGTCAGGCCTAGGCCTGTGGAATGTAGAGGGTGGGAATTACGAGATTTCTACTCTTCTCGCTTCCTTCTTAGTATTGAACAATATTTCTAATGGCAATGCACATCTTTGCACATATTTTAATATATATCTTAATGCTAATAATTTTGTAATTTTTATTTCCCTGTCCAGTGACATCACTGGGAGAAACATCCAAGTGAAGATGGCCTCACCACAACCTGGCAGCCCACGGCTAGAGGAGCAATACACCCCTCCAGCCGCAAAGAGCGAAGAGACACAGCAGGGCGGCGATGATGAGCTGGAGGTCAAGGACCAGCCGGCGAAACCGCGCGGCAGAGGAAGACCTCCCAAAGCCAAGCCCCGCTTCAAGTGCTCCGTGTGTCGGCAGGCCTTCGGCAGCCCCTCGGCCTTACGGAGTCATAAGCTGTCCAGTCACGAGAAGGACCGCCCACAGCCCCACGCCTGCTCCCAGTGCGACAAAACCTTCTCCGGCAAGGCCCAGCTCTCCAAGCACGAGCGGTCCCACTTGGCTCAGCGGGCGTTCCCGTGCCCCGACTGCCACAAGGCGTACAAGACGCCCACGGAGCTGCGCAACCACAGCCGCTCGCACACCGGCGAGAAGCCATTCGTCTGCACCGAGTGCGGCAAGGCCTTCATGCAGGCCATCTGCCTGCGCATACACATGACGCAGCACAGCGGCGAGCGCCCCCACTCCTGCCCCCAGTGCGCCAAGAGCTACCCCACGCTGTCCAAGATGAAAGTGCACCTGCGCTCTCACACCGGCGAGAAGCCCTACTTCTGCGCCGAGTGCGGGAAGAGCTTCGCCGACCCGTCTGTGTTCCGCAAGCACCGCCGCAACCACCAGGGCCACCGGCCATACGCGTGCGACGAGTGTGGCAAGACGTACACGGAGCTGAAGGACCTGAAGAACCACGAGCGCTCGCACACGGGCGAGAAGCCCTACCTGTGCTCCGACTGCGGCAAGGCCTTCTCCCGCTCGTCCTCGCTGGCCTGCCACCAGCGCATCCACTCGCAGAGCAAGCCCTACCAGTGCGAGCAGTGCGGCAAAGGCTTCACGCAGCTCTCGTCCTACCAGTCGCACCTGCGCACCCACTCGGGCGAGAAGCCCTTCCTGTGTCCGCAGTGCGGCAAGATGTTCTCCGATCCCTCCAGCTTCCGGCGGCACCAGAGGGCTCACCTGGGCTTCAAGCCGTACCCGTGCGACAAGTGCCCCAAGCGGTTCCGCCAGCCGGCCGACCTGGCCGTGCACGAGCGCGTGCACTCGGGCGAGCGTCCGTACAAGTGCCAGAGCTGCGACAAGGCCTTCGTGGCGTCTTGGGACCTGCGGCGCCACCTGCTGGTGCACACGGGCCTGCGGCCGTTCTCCTGCAGCGAGTGCGACAAGGCGTTCGCCGAGCGCTCCAGCCTCAACAAGCACCGGCGCGTGCACTCCGGCGAGCGGCCGTTCAAGTGCCAGGCATGCTCCAAGTCCTTTGTGGTCTCCTCCAGCCTGCGCAAGCACGAGAGGACCCACCTAGCTGAGTGCTCGGAGCAGGAGGGCGGGGCCGGGGCCGGGCCCGCCCCCGCCCCAGCACTGCCCTCCCCTACCACCGACACCCTGTCTCACTTCACCTGCGGCCGCTGCGAAGCCACGTTCAGCACGTGGGACGAGGCGCAGGCCCACGAGAGTGCACACGACGCCGTGGCCGCCGCCGCGTCGGCCAGCAAGGTGGCCAATGTGTGCGACACCTGCCAGGCGGAGTTCGTCCAGCCCGCCGACCTGCAGGCGCACCAGAAGCGGCACCTCAAGCCCCGGCCGCACGTCTGCGGCAGCTGCAGCAAAGGCTTCCTCAACAAGGCCGGGCTGCGCAAGCACCAGAAGACCCACTCGGCCGCCAAGCCCCACGGGTGCCGGCACTGCGGCAAGTCGTTCCTGTTCGCCGCCTACCTCCGCAAGCACTTGCGAACTCACGCCGTCCAGGTAAACGACCTGAACATCATTCAGTACACGGACCCGCTCCCCTCCCCGCCCATGGAGGTCTCACCCTCCCCCTTGGAGTCCGACAGCGCCATATCCCTGGCCGTTCCGGTGGCCGCCTTTCAGAACCTTCCGGAATACTTGGTCAAGGAAGAAGGATCCTAATGTGTGTTTTATGAGTGTGGTTTCCATTGGAGTCCATTGCCCTGCGTCTTTCTCAGATAAGAGGCACCAGTTTGACAAACCTTTTAGACATTTGAATATTTTTGGTTCTTCCCAAATCTAGCCTGGCTCATTCCTCCCTCAGAACTTGATTGACTTGGTTTTCATAATCAGTGTTGTTTCGTTATTTATGTCTTGTTGTTTTTTCGTATAAAACTGTATTATCTATATAGCCTCATTGCCCTAATCTTAAATATACGTATCCTGCTCATTGTGAAAAAGAACTTTAACTTTTCAACGTTTTTATAATGCATGCAAGATATTAAATATCAAGACAACGCACGATGTTAAATGTATGAAGGGTGGCGGCAACGCAGAGAACCAAGGATTGTGACCTGCCTTTAGACAAGGCATTCGTCTATATCCTGCGTCTCAAACTGTATGGTCCTCTGGATAGCACTTCAACTCTGTCTGTGTGCGTGTGTGAACCCAGGATGGAAAGTACAAATGCATTCCAAGAGGTTGAAATAGAGGAATCACATTATCCTAGTATTTATTTGTTTGCATACAAACATGCTCAGAAGTAGAAGCGTACGTGCGTTGTTTACATTACATCAGTTTGAGAAAGATCCCATTTACTGTAGGGTCTTCCATGAGAATAATTCAAGAAATAAATTCTCTTATGATGTGCTTATTTGAAATCCTGAGACACTCTCTTTGTGTGTGCACTTGTGTCAAACATGTCTGTATTGGTTGTGTATCAGCTTGGCTATAAAGGACATGTGAAGCAGTTATAAAGGTTGAGTCAACACATTTTGTGAGAAACCGTCAAGCAAAGCAATCCAAGCATGCTACGAAAGAGGGACCGCAAATTGACTTAACCTTGACCAGTCAAACCAATGTATTACAGCCCATTTAGATATAGATTACAGTGTACTGGTCTGTCAATACTTGCTCCTTTTGAAAATGTAAACCACGCCAAAATAATTAGCAGATAATCATCTTTGGACTCAAAGTACACAACTTGTAAATTGTCTTACATCCAGCTGTATTTGAGCACTGTTAGTTGTTGGTGATGACATCTGGCTGATGTTCAACAGATGCTGTTGGTTTTACATGAGGGTGGAAAAGTCATCCTCATTTGTTAAGTTAAACAATGTTATTTCCCCTGACTGTTAAGACCTAGGGAACACCCAGCAATCATTTCCTGTTCAATCATTTTGCTGGGTGGTTAAAAACATTGTTAGTCACGCAGACATTTTTATACAAAATCCATTATGGACAATTATGTTAAACATAAAACATGTAAAGAAAAATTGTAATTAACAAATTACACAAAATATGAAACATTACCAAATAAATAGTTTTTTTCATAATAATGGCGGATCGTGATTCCTCAAAATAATTTAGCAAATAGTTTAGGAAGTTAACATAAATACTAAAAGTACCCTATAAATTATATTTTAAATGTAAATTGACTATGAATTACCAAAAAAATGAAGTGTATATATTCAAATTGCCCATCAAGCACTGGAAGTGTTTTGCCTCTCCATGAACCATGTCTCTCTTTCCATGGCTCTGGTCACGGCTAGCTTTTCTGTTTATTTTTCAGTGAGGTGGACTTCCTGTTGCTGTGCTTCAACGTGTAGATCAAAGCTGCCCCGGTGTCTGTCAGTGACTGGGAGATGGGAGGAATTATTGTGAGCGAAAGTATGTTACATATGCATATGGGAGTAAATTAAACGAGAAAAATCGTCACATAAAATAATGTTGACGGTTGACGTACCTGTGTGTCTTCATTAACGGACGTCTGTGGAAAAAGATGTATACATATATAGTTTTAATGTTGGCATAGTGATCATTTTATATTCGTTCTGAGAAAGTGAACATGTTAAAATGTACGCACCGCGCGTAAACACTCACCCTCGTATAGCTGCGTATGCTGTTGTGGATTGGCTCCATGGTTTTAACCCACTCTTCGTATGTCTCTTGGTCGTCTGCATTACGATTATGCTCTCTGCAAAAAGAGATGTGAGAAGTTATGCCGTCACAAAAACCTCAGCCAGAAAGGTAATCTTTATTAGTTCTATTTTCAATAGAACTTTTGACTTGATTGCCAGTAATCAAGCTGGACAATTATACATAATAAAAAGCAATGGTAGATGGTGGTTCAGCTATTTCATGTGTCAAGCGGTTTCCATTAACACAACATGAGTGAAAAGACTATTTAATCAAACTCTAAAAACACAGTTGTGTATTTAACAGTTAAAAACATGTCCTACGTAATACAAAATAAATAAAAAAATAGAGAATGTTAAGAAGATGCATATAGCTGCCTCGAGTGTGCAACCATCCAAAACACAGGTGTTGTGCCGTCAGTCACACTGCCCCTAGTGGCCGCCTCCTTACTCACAGCGCTCTCTCGATCAGTTTCCTCTGAGTCTCGTCCTCGACCACAGCGTCCTTCAGCCGGCCGCGTATGGCCAGGGCAGCGCTCGCCTGGGAGGAGTTGAGCTGGATGATGGGCAACGACAGGCTGGAGAGGACCGCCGAGCTAGAGGGAGGGGTCACAAGGTCATGAGTCATGACGACCAGCGAAACTACTTCCCCGTTTCAGTCAGTATGCTTACAGAACACACACACACACACACACACACACACACACACACACTGTACATGCTTCTTGTCCTGCCAAAGAAGACAATATCACCACTAAGATGTTTATGTCTACATAAACTAGAAATATAGGAGCATTTCAATACATTTCAAATTCATTATTGAAATTACTTTTCCACAATATTCTAATTTATTGAGACCTGTATATACGTGTGTATGTATATGGTGTATATATATAGCTATGTATATGGTGTATATATATAGTGTATATATGGTGTATATATAG
>JAODUH010002510.1:0-11981 GCA_027564835.1 Typhlichthys subterraneus | reverse complement strand
AGAGAGAGAGAGGGGGGAGAGAGGGGGAGAGAGATGGAGGGAGAGAGAGAGGGGGAGAGAGAGAGAGAGAGAGGGGGAGAGAGAGAGGGGGAGAGAGAGAGAGAGAGAGAGGGGGAGAGAGGGAGTAACAGAGAGGTACGGTGGCTACAGACTGTCTGCATAGCGTACATTATACTGTGTGACATAACCAGGTGAAGGGAGGGTTGTTTCTTGTTTGCTTCCTTGTGAAACGAGGACCTGTGCAGCCCTGTGGGAATGTCATGTGATTATGGGCCATATAAACAAGCTGACAGACTTACAGTATAAGTACATGTGTATACTGTACCGTATACAAACATATCATGTAAAGTCTCTGTATGCACGCATATGAAAATATTATCAGCTCTGTATATTAATTTGCTGAAATAATAAATGAACATGCTTCTTGAAAAGATACGTCGCCAGGCTATACATTATCATCCACGGAGGCCCAAATCACACAATGATGATCATAATCAAGACAGATCATATTATTCCTCCAGATAGTCCCTGTGTGGGAAGTGTGTTCACAACACAATCTACTGGCACGGCCTATCAACAATGTTGTCACTTTCAATTCTGAGCAGATTTGGCCCCAGATAGATTGATATTATGAGTAATGGTGAACGTTTAAGGAATACAGCTCCAGCACACCCAGTTGGGACTTGAACTGGATTCATGATTTGTAATGCTCTGAAATCCAGACAGGTGTGAAACCACAGATAATTCTCTAGCATCCCTTCCTATTCAAAACTAAAGCATCCGGATTAACATAAATCAGAGCCGGCCCCTTGAAACAGGCTTGTAACAAGGGAATAGCAGGGCTATACTAACTGCACTGGAGTACTGTGACAGGTAGAGAGACAGAAACAGAGGACTCTACCTTGTTGGTTATATGCTAAAACTCAACCTGAATCATTCCACACTCTCCTTCTCAGGTGGTGATAATTGAACTACAAAAATGGCTGAAGCAAAAGCAGCAGATGTTGATTGATTGATATTGCTCAAATGCATCACTTGTGGCGGGTGTCAGGATTGGCTGTAGAACACTTCTGAAAAACGTGTCTGTACTGTGGTATTTTACAAACAATTTGTGAAATAATGACAGATTATACAGTATACTGTATGTAGTTATTATGTCTGCCACTAGAGGGCACACTAGAGCACCAGACCAAAATGCTGTAGCTAGTCTTGCGATAACTGGCGAATGCGTTGGGTGTACTACACAACATTACCCCCGATTATTATTTCTCAACTCTCAAGAGTGAGCGCAGCTGCCGTGCAGCAAAGCATTGTCAATCCAAAACAGTCATGACAGTTCATTCTGCTCCATTGACAATTCCCTGGCACATTATTGACATTAAATCAGGAGGCATTTTTGTGTGAACACGGAATTGTACCCAAATGAGAATTGTGCTGTGGGCTAAACACAGGGCCCAGGCCATATGGTGGAAAATCATTACTGCTGACGTAGAAGTACTGAAAATGAACTTGGAATATACAGTACCACAAGAGGGCCCTTTTGAAGGATGACTCTCTGTTATATTATGCTGGGAAATTGGAAAGCTCTTGACAGAACCCCTTGATCTAGTCTGACTTTCATCAAAGGTTTTGGACTGCAGGAGATAGAGGGATTACTTGAGTGTTTGTAGGCTTTGGTGTTGAATTAGTCGCAGCTTAAGAACACAGAGAGCGACTTGCTGACTAAGAATACGCTTGAACAGTTTCTTAGGATTTTTTGTTTTTTACAGTTTTGACCAAAAAATATTCCTTTAATCAGCAAGTTATTGCCTTACATTTTTTAAATGGTTGACTATATAAAATTAATTACAAGCATAACCATACCATACCACCATACCTTGTATTGACCAGCTGTTTAATGTTAACCGCACAAAACGATAATAATAAATTATCTTTCTAGGGTGGAGAAAAAATTAGCCAATTAAAGCAATATATGGTTTCATCTTACAATCTTCATCCCTAATAGGGTTATTGATGTGTCCTTCAACCAAATGCTTCATCAAAAATAAAGGACACAACCTTGCTATGTGTATATTACAAAATATGTTATGAAAAACAGACTAATGTGCTCATAAATCAACACATCAAGGTTATTGGAGGGAATCACTCCCACAACACAATCAAGCACAGACAGAGACTGGCTCTGTAAAGGGAAACACAAGCAAAGTGGTGCAGACCGCACCTCACAACAATATCCAAGGCTTGGCAATGCATGTAAAATGTGAGGGGCCGGAGCTACTGAGAGAGCAGGACCCAATGGTATTGAAGAGAGAGGTGTTTTTGTTTTGAGATCAAATATCATATCATATAATATCAAATATCTTTATCCAGAATGACTGACTGTTCCTTTAAAGCACAGAAAGTAATAGCTGCCAGAGCTCATTGTGTGCCTTTGGGCTCCACCTACAGATTATGAGTCAGTCCCTGAATCAGCACAACAAGCGGGAGGTGCAGCTAATAGTTCTGACACCTACACAACGTCTGCTCTTGGACGGCTTGCAACGCTAACAGATGTGAAGTGATCATTTACACCATGCTGGGGAATGTGAACAAAATGAAGGAACAAATAAGCAAACAAGGAGATGGAGAGTGTCTGGACTGAAATGAGGTCAACGAGTTCATTATGGTTGCCAAGCAACAATATATGTCCAAATGTGAGACCTAATTAGCCAACAGTGAGTCAGGCTAATGGCGGTGGCCCTGTTATTATAGTTAGCAACGTCAGGACCAACTCAAACAAACCAATTCTATTCACTTCATCTACAGTACGCCTACCGTTTTGAGATACCAGCAACAGCATAAACATCTCTGCAATAACTTGTGTAAGTGGATTACTGACTTGGCCGGTGGAGCCATCTGCTAACGCCTTATAACCCAGTATCTCAATTACCTCAACATGACACCCACAGCACACGCTTGACCTTTGACCCTGTGTATTTCAATTAGAAATGGAGACATGCAGGATGGATAAACATTATATTTATCAATTACCATCCTGCGGGGAAACAAACAGCCACATAATCGCCAAGGTGACACTTCCAGGGCGCTCTGATCCAGGCCAGGTCAGCGACAGCATCACCTCCCACATACAAGATAATGATCCAAATGTCACAGCAATTAAAGTCCATAATATAATGCATCCTCACATGTTCTATTAGGACAGGGAGCTGTGTTAGCCACGCTGTAACTCTCTACCTCCCTCTGTGGGTAGGACAGTTGGGAGGGAGGGAGGGAGGGAGGTTAGGGAGGTGAAAAGAGAGGTAGAGGAGTATCTACCAACATACTGTACAATGTATTTTCTTCTCCTCCCTCTGGGTGTTGTAGCGGTCCATAATGACCCAAACCATCGGTCATCTGGGTCAGCCATAATAGGCAGAGGATGTTTGAATACATGTTTAAATAAATAAAAACATTTGAATTAAGATGGCATATCGTGTTATACAAATGTTTAAATGTATGGTATATTTACACAATAAGACATTTTCAAAAATAACACAAAATAGAAATAAACAAGAAAACGTGTAACATGTAATCTATTATTACAATTGGCATCTGAATTACAATCTATCGGATTGTACAATCTATTATATTCCAGGCACTTTTGCATACATTATATTATTGTGGGCTGGTCGTTTTTCCTGCCATCAAATGAAAGGATATAATGTTGTGTTTTCATTTAGTATACTGATATATTTTGTTTTCTGTTGGCATGTTAAATGTGTTACCATAATTGTTTTTTTTTTAATGTAATACAGGCTAGGCTTACTGAACACATTTTGCACAATAGCCATAAACCATTTTGCAGGCCAAATTTAGTTTACTCAAAAAATATCATTTTCAGTAAACAGACAGACATGGAGCAAGATATTGTTGTATATACTGTAAGAAGCCAAGTAAAAAAGAAACAATAAATGGGAAAGTGTTATGGATTATGAAGAGACAAACTATTACAGTGTGTTCAAGAGTAGAGTACCTTTAACTTCTAGTGAAAGACCAGAGGTGTGATTAGAGCTTTCCGAGACAATGTATTTTCCACTTTAACAGCTGCCCTGTTTGGGATGCACTAAATATAGAAATGTGCATCATCTCCCAGTGAGAATCCACAGGGGCGTATTGCTAAAAGCCCTGTTGTGCTTGCGAGTAAGGAATCCTCTCTCTTCACTGAACATAAATATGGTATTGATCAGCCATTCTAGAGAGCATCCGCTGTCATTTCTTCAGCTTTTCCGCAGTGAAGGATTAGCGGACAGTAATCACTTGGCATCCCAAAGGCAGTAATGTCTACCATTAAAGACAGGCCAGTATAGCACCCGATAAATCTCACTCATACACTTAGTCTACTTCCCGCTGCCAGTATGAAGGATATAGCAAGCGGACCGCGGAGAGGCTGCCTCTTTTTGCCGCGCCGAAAATCAGGTCATGAAGTTGTTATTTCTATTATCCACATTTTAACTATTTGACTATTTCTATATAGTGAGTATCAGTGCTGCAAATAGCATCAGTTCAAAGCTATTTACAGTTGGCAATGTTCGAAAGCTCCAACTGTCGCACACCAAGTCTGGCTGGTAGCTAGAGCGGTGACAGTGGATTTAATACTACTTTACAGGCCTAGAGGAGTCCTGCGCTGCCAAGAGATGGGCTGAAGGCTGCACAACTAGTTGTGGAACGTGTAAATTGGGTCTGATGCACAGACGGATCCAACAGGGAGACGAGAAGGCCAGGTCTGCTCATCTCAAGACAGGGATGCAAGCAGTCACATGAATCAATGATTCACCCCTGGGTCTAGAGGCTGCCTTGCAGCATAGAGCAGCTCCACACTTCACCAAGGATACACAGATTTGTCGCAAAGCTTTCCAGTTAAAGCATGGATGTAATGGATGGCTGCGTTCTTTTTAGTAGCAGTAGTATTCAAGTACTACCAACAATAGAACAATGATCGTAGAATCCCCCAAAATAGATCCACAGTATGTTGCATACTTCTTTCTGTAACAATTCCTTTGAAGGTCAGTTTTATAATGCTGTGTATATTTATAATGTATTATACGCTACTTTTTTAATGTTTTATAACTAATGAATATTCCAGATTATGAGACAATGTTGGATAAAGCCATGTTGCATAGTGCATTATAAGGCCATGTTGCATAGTGCATTATAAGGCCATGTTGCATAATGCATTATAAGGTCATAGTGCATAGTGCATTATAAGGTCATAGTGCATCATAAGGTAATAGTATATAGTATACATATAAGACCATGTAGCATAGCGCATTACAAGCACAATCTAGTCACAAATGCTCCCTGGTCACTGTGCTGATGCATTGGCTGCACATTCCAAAATACACATATTGCACGGAAATGTAGTGAGTAATATATTACTCATATCACCGCGTATTGACCCCATGTATTTGTGCCACGCACATCCCAAAAGACAATTCCTAAGGTGGGATGCATCACACATGGTCTCAATGATCTGAGCAAAGAATACAGTAATAATGAGAAGAATGGATTCCATCAAAGGGCATGGAGCAGAAAACTGATTACAGCTCGTTCTCATGTGCATCTAAATCGAAATACCTCTGACAAAAGGTCAGTCCTACCGCAAGGTGCTGTTTGCATTAAAGAATGCATCGAGCATTGACCGCGCTGATTTACCTTGTGACCTGTCCAGGTCGGGGTGAGGTTCAGCTCCAAAGAAGCATCGTTCCACAACAGGATAAACACCTGCTAATGTGTGTTATGCTATGGCCGAGACATGTGGCTCTGTCCCATCCATCTAGCATCGCGATTAGCACACTAATGGTTAGGTCAATGAGACCGGGCCCCGGAATGTGTGGGTGGCATTTCTCTGTCTCACATCCTTGCAAAACACATGCAAGAACGCAAACAGGACACAGCCTTAGAAATATTCAATTATGATAATGACTCGTCTTTGTTTGAAAAACTGGAGAAAATGGGATTGCAAAGTGATTGCATTTGATTACATTGTTGTGATGTAGCAGGTGTTTTTATCCCAGGGGGTTTACAGCAAGCAGCTATACAACAAGTATTAACAAGCAGGTACTGTAGGTGTTACACAACTTGCTCAAGGACGTCTAGGTGGGACAGGAATGTAGTGTAGGGCGTTGAACCAACGACCACCCTAACCACTAACCTATCCTCTCATGGTGTCACAATACAACATATTAGGCTTCATCAAGTCTAAGCGACCAAAGCCGGGAATGTAAAGAAATTACCAATTTCAGCTGCAAAGCGATAGAAAGGCAACGTGATTGAGCGACTTGAAGGGACGACAGCCGAGGTAACGGTCGGTGACGTGAAGTGGGCGGGTACCGAGTTTCTACTAATCTCAACTCCAGCAACGCGATTGAGGCGACTTCCAATGAGAGCTAAGGACACCGTTGATTGACAGATTGACTGAAACGTATAGCGTGGGAAAGATACGAGAGGGATACCTAGGCAAACAGAGCCTGGAATGTAAACAAGCGACCAAATTTCAGCGACAAAGCGATGGGCAACGGGCGGATCGCTTGCAATGTGTCTGGGGCTTTAGGCTGGGTCTGCCTCTCTCTCTCCCCTACCCACCCGCCCCTCCCTCTCGCCATCTCTCTGTCTCCACCCCCCTCCCCCCTGTGGACATGTCTCATCCCACTCCTGTATTAGCATATAATTGCCTGACTGTTAACAACAATCCCAGAGACATTTAAGAGACATTCAGCGTTAGCGCCTGTGTGTGTGTGTGTGTGTGTGTGCGTGTGTACAGTACGGTGCAGCGTGTGAATAAAGCACAGGGATGCTCCCAGAGCTCTTCCTGTGATTTATGGCCGGCCTACGGAGCGTTCTCCCGGCCTGCTCCGAGTGTACACACCCCACCATTAGGCAAATAGCTCATTTGTGCTCCGCGCGGGTCGCTGCATGTTTGAGTGGAGCCTAGCGACCCGCGGCACGCTCCAATCCTGGCGAGTCGATTAACTCCGCACCGGAGCCGCCTGCGGAAGTGGATGGAACTTGGCCCGGAGTAAAAGTGTCTCTTCCCGCCTATCGGCCCTCCTCCGCTGTGGCTGGGAGACCCCCGAGGTCATGCCGGCCCCCTCAGTGTGTGTGTGTGTGTGTGTGTGCGCGTGTGCGTGAGTGAGCCAGCTAATCTTTATTCAAAGCTCCAGCAGGCACATAACTCACCAAGATAACACCCACCCCCCTCTCTCTCTCTATTTCTCTCCATCTCTCCCCATCCATCCATTTCTCTCTCCATCTCTCTCTCTCCCTCTCTCTCTCTCTCTCTCGCCATTTCTCTCCCTCTCTCTCTCTCCATTTATCTCCCTCTCTCCCCCAATCCATCTCCCTTCCGCTCTCCCTCCCTCCATCTCTCTCCTCCTCCTCCTCCTCCTCAGCTCTGTGCCAGTTCTATTTTAAATATCATCCGGGCTTAAGTGCAGAGCCTGTTGTGCATAAACAAATGATTGTTTAAGCCTGGGCAGAGTGCAACACACACACTGTATGCAGGGGAAGGACCAGTCCATGTGTGGCCAGGGTGAACTACAGTAATCTCTTACGACTGACACGACACAAACAAGAAAGTTATATTTTTCATTTAGTCAACCTCAGGCAACAACCTATTGTTCAATACAACAATTTCCAGGATGTCTTTGGATGCTTCTGCTCATGAATTTTTATACGGTATTGAATATAGAGTATGTTGTCAAACACACACACATTTTCACAATGTATTATTTGAGCCAAATACATATACACAGATAATGTGGCCTGCTGCTACCATCTGAAATCAGAACTCATAGCACATTATCCAGCATTACATTAGGTGGATAATCCGACTGAAATCCCCAGTCAGCATCTGCTTGGTACCAGAAGTGGAATGATTCAGAGGAGCCGTTTTGCTCACGGGCAGCGCGTGTGTTTCGATATGGCTGAAGTGGCAAAGCAGGTCTGTCTCTGCCAACACAATAGGCCCACTTCTGACATTATGCAATATGATGTGAATTATGGTTCTTGTTCAAATGACTTAACATAACCAACTCTCATGTCATAGGGTGCTCCCTCAGAACCCCCACAACACACACACATTAGAAACGCAGTGCTGGGATTGTGTTATGTGCTGCGTGTGCACCACTTTGTTTGTGTTGACGTTTATTTAGCAAGAGCTGTGTAGCAACATCAGATTATTTTATCAGCACGCACACAGAATGGGCAGCTTGAAAAACAGCAAGAAGACATTTGGTGAATTTGACGTAATCGCGCTTAGCCACGCCCACTGGCTGCTGATAGGTCCGCCATCATGGCTAAAGCGACCAGGGTTTACAGACTATATATATCCTTTGTGAACACTAAACTGAAAGCAATACGGGCCATGGCTTGGACCTTGCTAGCATCTCTAAAGTATACCAGTAGATGGCTTGACTATAGAGAGCCTATGTCACTTCTGCATTATGGGACCTAAAAAATATGTATGGTGGTCAACAGCAAGAATACAATTATTTTTAGATCCCGTTTTGAATTGTGACACAAAGTACACATATGATGTGTGTCTATATAAAAGAAGTCAAGAACGTTGCAGTTTGTTGTGAAACTATAAAGTAATCTTTAGTAAGCGCTCAGTGAACTACAGCTTTAGTCTCACACAACGCACGTCACCAAAACAAAACAAAACTTCCGCTTGTGGATTGTGGCGCAAAAACGTCATGACCCTTTATGTGACACAGGGTTTGTAGTCTTACTAATGGCATATTTTCAGTCTTCAACTTCAACAAATGCACAACAAACTGAGACTGTCTTGACTCAAATAATTGTCTTTTAAATAGCCAAACATCAAATGTGTGCTTCGTGTCACAAAGCAATAAACATAAAGCATAAACAACAGCATTCTCGCCGTTGACTACCATACATACAGAGTTTGTTTCCAACTTAGGTCCCATAAAGCGGAAGTGACTAAGGCTCTCCATACTGTGTCACCATGTATCTTAACTGCCACACCATTCACTGCCATGTACTCACTGTCACTCCAACAACCCACAGAACGGATTTGTCTTCTCCCACATATCTCGCTCTCATCCTCTTATCTCACCCTCCACCTCCGCCCATCTACTTCCGGGAAGATTAGACCTCTTGGCGTCTTGTTGCTGGGTGATTGGCATGTCGCAGGATGCTTTGGAATATTGTATAACAATAATAATAATAATAATAATAATAATAATATTACAAGCTCGTTTGTCAATGAAGAGTCATGTAGAACTCTGCATTTCTCTTCCATGCCAGCAAGGTTGTAGCCAGTGGGCCTGTTGTGTTCTGTGTTTTCTCTACCACAATATACCGATCAACGACAGTAATTTGGCGGCACCAATCCTTTTGCAGCTGACCTACGTTTGAGATAGGTTGGCGGTCACAAATACAAAAAAAGTATGCTTAGATTAGTTTTGCCTACCTTTCACCTGTGTTTATGTAAATGAACTGCAGTTATGTAGTGCTTGTCTAACCTTCCGGCCACTCAAAGCGCTGTATTGCCTCACATTCACCCATTCAAACATCGATGTGATTGCTGCCGTGCAAGGTGCGCCCGACCACCGGGGGCAGTTAGGGTTAGGTGCCTTGCTCAAGGACACCTCGACACTTGGTGAGGAGTTAGCTGGGATTGAACCAGCGACATCTGGATCACCTGTCGCCCCACTCTACCCACTGTTCTATTATTTGTTTTGCCAAACCTACCCCACTGATGACGTGTACATAAGTAGATCTGGCCCTTTTTTAAATGACTGTATTGTCCAAATAACAATTTTCTGTTTTCAACCCTCACTTAAATTCACACTTACAATTATCTTCTCCCACAATGAAGGCACCCAATTGTACTGGCTGGATAATAGCATGTTCTTCGAAGTGCTACATGTCAAACTTACAAAACGGCAGAAAACCTTAATATAGTAATACTAAATGTATTAAACATTTACAAGACACAGCAGATGTGCAATACGATCTAAGATGCAGGGCAGCTGAGGCTACGCTTGTAAGAACATTTAGAGAAAATACACCTTCTGCCAGTGTTGTAGTGCCACACTGTAGCGCACGAGCCTGTGCTATTGTCTGTTTTCTACAAATATACCCGGTGGGAGGCTGCTTTTGTCCTGTCTGCTGAGCTATTTTCCCCAGCTACAATAAGCAAACTTGGTTTTGTTTAGCCCCCAACAGCCGCAGCAATACCACATCCTCGCACTCTTGTGGCTCAATACATTCTGTATAATATGAAATCCATTTTGCCTGCAATCAGCCAGTGTTGCTTTTGAGTCTTGTCTGTGGTCTTGGGAGGGGGATAAATAGTTTTGAAGGCAAAGTGCAATTTCTAGTTCTTAAAGAAATAAATAATATAAAAATAAAATAAAACTCAGAGGTTGCCATTCGTCCGTGGTGTTAGCACGCCTCTGAATGCCAGCCGGAACGAGGCAAAGATGACAGTTGGGAGGCTAATCCCCAGAAATAATTTAGTCGGCAGCCTCAGAACTTCCGTATTATCTGTCTTTGCATACCACTGATGATTTAAAGGCCTAAACCCACTTCTGACAGGTGAACACAAGAATGAATCAGCTTTTATGATAGGCGAACATCACGGAAAGGCTGCACGATCACGGCCTCCTGTTTATATTTCTGGGTATACAGAAGGGCGCCAGGGACCTTTATTTTGAGATAAGGAAAGCCTGCGGTCCTAGCAGCGGAGCCACAGAGGTGAAATGTGTTGCCGCAGTGATTTCATTGGTTCCAAGGCAGTGAGTGATGGCAGCGGGTGGCAATATTTGCTGGTTCCCTGACGGTACACAAACTAGAGCAGATATCTTCATTTAATATGTTCCCTCAAGTACGGCGTTACCAAGCAAACGCCCGCACAGCCCTGGCGACAAGGTGTTGTTTATCCTAGTGAATAAACATGTCACTCAAGGAAACAAGCAGCTATATATTCTCAAATGTAGCATGACTACGACAGCAATAAAGAAAATTAGAGTTTCACTGTGAGTGCTCGCAATTTAATTTGCGTCGGAAAATGGCTGCTGAAGGGTTCTTTGTGTCGCTATAATGTACTGTAAGGCTAGTTTCTCCTGCCGTTAACCATTGGTTTCATAAAGACATGTAATTTGTATCCATTGAGATTATGATCTAGAGGCATGTTTGATCGTGCAAGGATCAGGTCGCATTGGTAGATTTGTATGAAGTACACGTTAGGAGCTGTAGAGGGGTTTAGAGCTATACACATTTAGTGTCATTTGTTTATAAATACCAAAGACATCGCTTCAGCTATCAGTGAGTGAAATACTATATCTGCTCTGGTCTTGATTTAGTCTAGATTCCCGTGCTTTAAGATTTCTGACCAATAAGGGCTTCTGTTCCCTGATTGGTCAAAGCTACCTTCCCTGTCTCTCACGTGAATGTGCACACGCCAAGCGGGAACCTCCGACACTGAGAAATGAACACAACGCAGAAGTGCCAAACCCTGCAGACCATTGAGTGGCCGCTTGAGGCTGGCTGCAACAGGGAGTCAATCCCCATAGACTCAAATGTAAAAATGTACGACGTTACAGCAAAAATAACAATTACAGCCTGATGAAAAAAAACAAAACTGTTTTGGTCTCTATAGATAGACAGTTCATGACAAGTGCACAGGGTGTGATTTATTTTTACAACTCATTTAAACTCAGTTTATCCCATTATAATGGATAGGGGGCGTTACAGACGGAGTGAGGTACTGCATAAATGGCGACGGCCAGAGAGAGCACAGCACGGTGTTTAAATCCGTTCTTGAGAAAAGATATTGGTGACGTCACGGAGGGTTTGTCCATTTATATGTAGTCTCCATTCTTTATGTTTACTGGTCGTGGATTCAGTATTGGAGGTTCTGGGAGGTGTGTCGTGGATTGGGTTATTTAGTGCTTCTGTGGTGTCGTCTCCGGGGT